>BPVZ01000239.1:65141-92115 GCA_020521535.1 Rubroshorea leprosula | reverse complement strand
GGAGTTATAACGTGGTCAATCTATTTGAATTTTGTAAAATGTTATTATCATCTTTTTATTTTTAAAAAATTCGTAAATGTCTCTTAATTTTAAACGACATAATTCCTTCCAAAGCCGTTAATTGCTTACCTTTTAAGACCATTAGTTTTTGCATTCTCCGCATGTGGCGAGCTGACAACAACGCTGAAAAACAGGTAAAATGCGCCCTCAGTTTTTTAAGGTTGAGTTTGACTTATTATTTAAAACAGATATTAAGTTAACTTAATATTATAATTTTCTTCATTAAAAAAAAAGAAAAGGCCATTCGTTTTGTAAAATATATTTTATATATTTTAATTTAAAATTTTATATTATTAATATAATTATTTTAAAATAAATAAAATCTTATCCCCTAAGTTATTTAGTTGTCTTTATTCTTCTACTTATTCTTCATTAGTACCATATTAATATAAATGTGATCCATTTGAACTTTTCAAGCAAATTGTTGCCCACAGCATACATGAGTTTCATTTTTAATATATTTTCTTTTTTTTATGATCTATATAAATTATTTTTGAAAAATATGAAAGTCCAGACATCTTGATGTCAAGATCTCTATCACAACCATCAAATAAATGAACCTCCAATTAAAATCCACAAAATCAACAACCATGATTAATGTGTTAAACATCAAAACATCTTGATTTTTCGCAGTTTCATTATTTTTATACTAATATAACACTAACAAGGAAAAAATATAAAATAAAAACAATTACATAGCTCATGTGAGGATATATTATATATTTTAAATATGTTATGAGAATAGTAATTTTTTATTTTACTTTTTAAAAATTAAGATAAATATTATTTTAAAATTACGTCATTTTAATAAATACTTATTAAAAAATTAAAAAATCTTATTTATAAAATATAAATTAAAATATTTTTTATATTTTAATTTATATTTTATTAAAATAATATAATTTTTAAATAATTTTCTTTTAATTTTTTAAAAATAAAACGAATAAACAGTAACACCATATGTTATAAGAATAATAACATACAATTTATGAGTTATACTGTACAATTGAAACCGGTAAGGCTTCCGAGGGGATAAGTCAACTTTGTAAGGGTCAAGAAATCATCCATTCATTGACAGATCTGGTAAGGCGGCCGCCCATAGGATAAAATTTCCCAAATTTTAATTGTAAAATAACATTATTGGTGTCTTAACTTTCCATTCCTATAAACTTTGATCCTAAACTTCAAATTCATTCAATTTGATCCCTAGTTTCAATTTTTGCTTGTAATTTAGTTCCTAAGTTTTTAAAGGAGAGGCACTTAAATCTCAAAATTTCAAATTTCATGCATTTTGGTCCTTTTGCACAAACAATAAAAATCATGTAACTTTTAATAAAATCACATTCAAGTTTTTTTTTTTTTTTGTCAATACAAAATAATATATATTGATATACAGTCAAAGTTACCTTACATAGATACTAAGCTTCATACACTCGCCAAAAACCTATAAACATGAACATAGTGACAATAAAACTAGGATAGGTAAACAAAGATGAATAAAGTTGCTAAAGCTTTTCGCCCAGTCAAGGAAGATAAAGGTATGCATATTCCCACATGAGAAGCTTTTCCATAGTTTGTAATCCACTTTCTCCTCCAAGATATTCCATGGAAAACACAGGGAGTAAAATAGGAAATTAATTTGATTTTAACATTAATAACCCAATTACATTATATAAATCACTTAGAAAATCATATATTTATAAGGCCCAGCTCTTAAATTCAATTAAAATATATTAAAATCACATTTTTTGTGTGATTAAGATCAAGTTGTACACATTCAAGCTTTACCCTTTTTATTTGTTTTGATTCTTCTCATTATTTTTGCCAACAATTAATGATTAAAAAGATTCAGTTTGTATGTTTCATATCCAAATAGGTAAAGATCCTAGAAATCTTACAAGATTGGAGAAATTTCAAATCCCACTTTATAAGATCTTTTATTTCTTCATTGGTTTATGTGAGAGTAACTGAATTCTTTTTTCTTTTTTCCTTTGCCAATAATGCAATTCTTGATATCCTTTTATTAAGCTCTGGTAAAATGTCTTCTTGTCTTCTAGCAAAATCACATTGCTTTTTTTTTTTTTTTTTCATGATTTCAATTTTTGGAGATCTTTGTTAGGGATTTGATCATGCGTTTGGCTCTTTGCCTGTATCTACCGCAATACCATCTTCATTTTCTTGCCTTCAGTTTATGGGTAGAGAATTATAAAATATTTAAAGTTCAAAAATTAAATTTATCTTAAATTTAATAAGTTTAAGGACTGAATTGTGATAAATTGAATTCTCTTATATGTTACTCTGTTAATTTTGCCTTGATTTGATTGATATTTAATGGGTTTTATGGTGATTTTTTTGGACTTTTATAGTTTATGCAAAAAAAAGACTAAACCGGAAGAAATCACAAATTTTCGGACTAAATTGCTACATTTTATAAAGTTAAAAGATAAATAAACTCGTGAAATTGGAACCAAATCGAATGGATCAGAGATTTAAGAATTAAATTGCAACTTCTCATTACTTAATGCTTCCCACCGATTTGTGTTTTTATTTATTTATTTAAATTTTAAACAACGTATTATGGGAGTTTAAACTCAATTTTAAAGAGAAAAATAATGACACCTTAACAAGATGACAAGAATTACTCGGCCAACGCACCAAGTGTTACCATCAATTTGCTTTAAATTATAAATTATATAAAAATATGATTAATTTAATAAATAAAAAAAATATTAATTTGATTTGAGAAAGTTTCATGATTAATAATTATAAGAAATCCACGATCATATATAATAATATTTAATAAATTTATTTTAAAAGCATATTAATTAATTATAATAAAATTAAATGTCTTTGTGTCTCACATCTCAATTACTTTTATTTTAATTTTTTTTATTTTTAATTAAAAATTCTTTCTTTTTATTTATTTAAATAAATATAAATTAATTATTTTTAATATTTAATTAATCTGTTTGACACTCTTCTAATTACTTTATTATTTAAACACTGGGGCACTTTCAAAGGAATTATAGCGTATCATTTGACTCCTGCATTTAACTTAATGGAAACCAATGGTTGTCCCTAACATGATGGCAGATTTGATGTAAGGACCATGCTAGCTACACCATGCAGCCAGTACTCAGGTGACATTTTTTTTTTCTTTTGAATGGATTGCAACTAGGAGTAGGGTGATTCGAACTCGGATGGTATTTTTTTTTCCTATTATTAAGAAAGAATTTAAAAATAAAAAATTGAAACAATTAAAAGAAAAAAGTGTTTGTACAGCCTATTTTATAAAATATTTTTTTATTTTATAATTAATATGTATAGAAAAATATAAAAATAGATTTTATTTTTAATATTAATATCATGTGAAATATTTTAATTAAAAAATTAATAAAAATAAAATTAATTTTTATTTTTTTATATTAATTAATAATAAAAATGTGAAATAATTGCACTCAAGACAAATATTAAAAAATTCATTTCTTTAAGGTCTCATCTGCTAAAACGGGGTAAATTTGAGGGCTTAACATAGATTTTGCCTTCAATGATTCTAGACATATTCCAAATTCCAAACGTGAGAAAAAGAGACTTATGATGGCAGAGACAGTACTTCTAGAGAGAGAAGAAACAATAATTTAAAAATGGCATAAATAATGTAAAGGTTTTGGTTCCTGTGATGAAAGTTTGGTCTGCTCTGCTTTCTTTCTTTTGATTTCCTTTCCTTGGAGTATACTTGTTCGAAGGATTGATGTTTGTTACTGTTCTAGCCGATGGCTACACCATTTGCAAGGATGCAGCTGGGGTCGCTGGTATTCCCTCTTCCTATGTCTGCTTCACTTCTTTGATTTCTTATCAGATGCTTGGAAGTTGGAACCCATGATTGCATTCTTGTTTAGAATTTTGGGTTGGTTGGTTTCTGTTTTATTTAAATCAATTTGGAGGAGGCATTCTGTTTCTGTTGGGCATTTATAAAGAAAACTCATTGTTCTAATTGTTCTAAGAGTCAGGATGCACTTCCCGTGGTTGAAGTTAAATTTTCTTTTTCAAAATATTGATGTATTTAAAATTATAGCTCACCCTTGAACCATTGTAAGAGGATCCTGCTTCTTGTTCTAATTTTGAAGAATTTAGAAACAAGAGATTCACACTAGTTCTATATCTTTTAAGAATCTTGTTGTCTTTTGGATTGTGTTGAACATGAAGGGCTAGCAGTTTCTGGGTCTGGGGGAATGTTCGAAAGTTGAAGTTTCATTGATTTTTCAACAAAGAAATTGAGGAACCTTTCCCCTTCCAACATTTGAAGGTTAATAATTTTTATAAATAATGGGGTAGAAAGTTTCTTGACCAATAACTAGAACAACTCTCCGTCCTTTACCAACACTTTTTGATGACCAATGGAAGGCATCATCTGCAAGCATGCTTGAAAGTAATCTTGTAAATTCTATTTCATACTACCTAATTAGCTAAGTATTATTCGTTTTTTGAAGAAAATTCTGGTATCATTCTGGTATTATTATTCCTTTCATTTACCATTGATTTTAATTTTTGAGTAATTAATAGAGCTCTTATTTTTTCTTATGGAAACGGTGATGAACCTTAAAATGGGGTGATGTTGCTTGAGTTTGTATGCAAGATGCTTTGTTGGAGCAAGATGTGCTGTGTCCTAAAGAACAAATTTAGGCATTTAAAACCATTCATTGTAATTATTCACTGTATTCAGTTTATAATTAGAAGTGGATACTATAAATTTCTTATATTTACATTTTATAAACAAATATATAACTGGGAAATTAACTCTTTTTTTATGCTGATACTTGTTTGTTGTAGGAAACATCTTTGCTCTTGGGCTATTTGTGTCACCTATGTAAGTTCTACTGCCATGTATTTTTTTAAAATGTAAGAAATGACTTGGTTTGTGTTATAAGTCATAACTGAGCAGCTTCGTACTCACTTTTGCTTTGAACCTTCAGACCCACATTTAGGAGAATTATCAGAAACCAGTCAACAGAGCAGTTCTCAGGACTGCCATATGTTTATGCCCTCCTGAACTGCTTGATCACCATGTGGTATGGCACATCATTAGTATCTTCTGGTAATTTAATGGTGATGACAGTCAATTCAATGGGTGCACTTTTTCAATTAGCCTATATAATCCTCTTCATTACATATACCGATAAAGATAAGAAGGTAACTTATTTATTTAACTTTCTTACAATTTGTTGTGTTGTAGTTCTTTGAGAACCTTTTATATTGCTCATTACTGTCATTTATATTTAGATTTTATACTGTTGGCAGATCAGAATGCTTGGATTACTGCTGGCAGACTTTAGCTTGTTTGCAATCATTGTAGCTTGTAGCTTGCAAATAAAGGACACAGAAATTCGGCGTATTGTTGTAGGAAGTCTGAGTTGTTGTTCTCTCATATCGATGTCTGCTTCCCCATTATTCATAATTGTGAGTTGGTTTAAGGAACTAATGCTACTTTCTATAGTGGATATTACTCTTATTTGCTTAATTTTAACTCTTTCCTTTGCTCTATCTTGTTATGTTTTTCCAGAATTTAGTGATTCGAACAAAGAGTGTTGAATTTATGCCGTTTTATTTATCCCTTTCCACTTTCTTGATGAACGCCTCTTTTTTCCTCTATGGAGTCTTTAATCGTGATCTCTTCATTTATGTAAGATTCCTCTTCTTCTCATGTGTTGGATTTTTAACTTTGAAATATAATACTTGGATCTCACAGGTTCTTACCGCTCTCACCATTGGTTTTTTTTTTTTTTTTGGCTTCTCAGGTCCCAAATTCGATAGGAACTATCTTGGGGATTGTACAATTGGTGTTGTACTTTTACTATAAACCTAGAAGAGATTCCAAAGAACCATTGATCGCATCATATGCATGAGTGGGTCTTTGATTAGAAAGGTACTAGCATATTTTTTTTATTGTTGTCCTTCAGTCTAATTGTTCAATACAACTAGATTAATGTTACAAGGTGATTTTGATGTCAGGTTACGGGAATCACCAAGACCTGTTTTAGTTGTATTTCCTGATCTGTAGGAATGTTCATGTTCTTTATAATAACAATAAATGGTTTTGTTCCATTTTCATTCATAGAAAATGGTAACTTGTGTTCACTGCATACTTGTTGAGCATTGATTTAGTTTCATAATAAATTGGATGAGGGATCGCTTTTCCCTTCTATTATTCAAGCATGATTAGAAAAAAGACAAAAGGCTTGAAGTGAAGAATGGTATAAATTGCAATTTCATTTCAACATGATTAGCTCCTTTAGTCTGCATGTGTGTGTTCATCCATGCACACTTGCTTTTGTGTGTGTGCGAGGGAGAGTGAATTTCCTAATTTTCTTTTTTTATGTTGAACAGAGTTAGAAGTCATCATCTGATGTTGTTAGCATCTTATTTTTTATGTTGAAATAGTTCTTAGACATTAAAACCATCATTTGAACACCTTGAAGATTCTTGTAACCATACCTTTTTGAACTGAATGCTGTTGCATTAAATTTTTATTTCCATGAAAGTGATTAAATTTTAGGAAGTGGTTGAGGTAAATGTTTCTAAATCCAAGTTATAGAAAATTGATCCGAGAAGAATTTCTGTCAAGTCTCTATTGAAATGGTTTTATTAAAGATTTTCTTTTGTTTCCTTTTTGACCCTTTTATATGTCAGTTATCTTACTCCTTGCATGTGATGTTTGCTAATACCATATTGCTTCTATTTTTGAAGGTTGTGCAATTCAAAATTTAAATGTTTCAGCAAATGCCTCTGTTTTCAAAGTTGAGCCGGTTCAGTTTCAAAGTATGCTATTTAAGTTAAACTTTGGATTTCATGCATGTCCCCAGTTATGACACACAAAGTGGAATACTTGTCTGTTCTGAGCAAAACTTTTGCTATTAAGTTTCCCATTGCTGCCTCCCCGTGATCGTTTGAGGGGGTTGAGCTTTGCTAGAATTATTTGTATGTTTTGTTGTTCAGATGGACTAGACACATTACTGGAAATGAGATAGAGAACAGAATGAGGTCCAGACTCCAGAGGTAGAAGGTAGTGTCAATTAAGTCTCTTCCACGGTGGGCTGCAGCTATTTTCATCATGCCTCAGTTGTGAAACTAACCTTATGGTGTATGTTATTAGAAACATAAGCTGTGATGAAACCCCTTTTTTTTTTTTTTTTTAAGTGTTTCCAATGATTATTGGCTATGTAGTTAGTCATATGTAATTACTGCTACTTTGTTGGCTGAGTATTGGCATTAAAATTGGATATTGATTTGCTTTTATTGCACATCTGATAGTAGGCTATAAACAGGCATAGCATCCCCTACCAAAAACTTTCTTCACTATCATCAAGATTTGAACTTGAGATCTTGACTTGAAATCTCAAGTTGTTGCAGGTTACACACAAAAGGGAGCTAATTGAATACTGATGGTTGAATTGTTAATGGTACTCAGCTAAATTATAAACTTGGTCTCTAACCTTACTTGATTTGGAATTTAAACTTTTGTTTTTTCTGGCCAATTGGATCTATAACTTATCAACATTTTCAGTTGAGTTCTTCCATCTGTCAGTTTTTGTTTGTGTGCATTCACTGTTAAAACTTAGAACCAAATGGGAAACTTAGAAAAGATTCAGCAAATGGTAAATTTGGCCCCTAACTTTTCAAACCTTTTGAAATAAGTTCTGTTTGGTTTGGACCAACCCGTGGTTTCTCTCTGTGCCAATTAGGTCCCTGACTTTTCAACATTTTCCTAGTTTGGTTTTGACCGTACGGTGGTTTCTTTCCATGCTAGTTAGGTGCCTAACCTTCAACCCTTTTCGAAGTTAGGGGAAGGGATTGGAGTCCATGATGTCCATCTCTTTACATGTGAAACAAGACGCACCTTCCCCGTTAAACTAGGCCACAATATTGGGTGAATCCATGTTTCATTTCTGCCCTTTTTTTTTTTTATTCCCTTTTCAAATATTAAACTCTCACATGCCGAAAAAAAGAGCTAAAATTTGTGGATGCCAACTTTTTTGATATTTTAAAATGAAAAACTCTTTGGTATGCCTCTGTTAAATAATAGGATAATACTTTTTTAATACCAATATTTTTTATAACATTGTAAGACATAAAAAATTTTCTTCACTTTTAAAATTGGAAAAGACTATATTAGTTACCAATTACAATCAAATTAAGGAAGACTAGAACTTCAAAGGTCTACACCCTGCATTTCCATATAATTAACCTTTTACAATACCTATTTGATTAATTATTATCCCAAGTTCACCCCCCTCTCTTTGTCTCCATTGTGTTTGATTAGCTATGAGTGTCGATACCATTGAAATATCTTCTAAGGGTCCCAGTTTTCTTTGCCTTTCCATTGTTTGTCATCAGAAAAAATGTCACCAAGCAATTGAAGACATACACTTATCCAAAAGGTCATGATATTTTGGAATTGAGTTGGTGTTGATGTAGATCTTTTAAATTCACAAAGCTAGATGTAGACGGTAATTTGTTCTTCAATTTACATTTGGTTGAAAGCTACATATATGACATGTCGGCTGAACATGAGTACTTGACGGATAAAGCTGGAATCCAATTTTCAAACAAGATACACATCAGCGGCCAAGGATGATCGAGCTGAAGATGTAAATTGGCCTACTATCTTCTTCAGTTAATTTATGGTTGGAAATGGATATGAGCATGTTAGATCACATTAAACAATTATCGATGGAAGTAAAATAGTACTCCACTTGTTCATCAAAAAAAATATATTCCTTTACCTATGTCAAGGGTTCAAGTCCCTATAAGAACAATTGTAATATTTTTTCTTTCTCTCGAACATTTCCCAAAATTCCCCCTTGTTAAAAAGGGAAAATTAATAGAATGTCCTCTTGCTTGTTTCTTTGTAATTTCTCCATCCCCATTCTCTTTGTTCAAAATTTTTTTTCATAATGATAGGAAGTTGGAACTGTTCCAAAAGAACAGGGCCAGAGCTTGATTAGGATTTTAGGGGGGTTGAAATTTTTTTTTTCTATTTGATGCAAATATAATATTATCTATAGCATAAAAAACATAAAACAAATTTAGTATCATTTTTACCAAAATCCATTATAAGTTAAAAGAAAAGGATAAAAAAAATCATTAGTTATTATATTTTAATTTTAGATAATATGAGAATTTAAACTTTTAACTTAACTAATTCTAGTAACACCTATAAATCGCTCCAATTATAAATATTAACTATACCTTTAAGAATAATTGTTTGCACCCGAATGCTATTAGAGAAATTCAAACCTTTAATTTTAGCATGGCTCAAATCACTCCTTGACTACTTAAGTTAACCTTAATGGTTAATTTGTTAGTTATTTTCTTTTTTAAAGGTTTAAAATCTTCAATAATTGAATCTAAAGTAAAATTTTTGTAATTTTCCCATCAGTTTGGAGAATCATGAACACCACCAATATTAATTTGTAAAATATTTTAGAAAGATTTATTGTTAAATAAGTTCATGTCAGATTAAATTTTTATGTCTATATCCTATATGTACTTAAATACTCATTAATGATAAAATAGGTTCACTATAACTGAACTGTATGTGTCAAACTAACAATCGAAGAGTGCTAAATGCTCCCAATCAAAGAACTCAAAACAGGATACACAAAAAGTTTCAAATGT
This sequence comes from Rubroshorea leprosula, assembly GCA_020521535.1. Lineage (NCBI taxonomy): Eukaryota > Viridiplantae > Streptophyta > Magnoliopsida > Malvales > Dipterocarpaceae > Rubroshorea > Rubroshorea leprosula. Next base: position 82,380 of record BPVZ01000239.1, on the reverse strand, counting down.
GTATCCAGTGGCGGAGCCAGGGGGGTGCGAGGGGTGGCGCTCGCCCCCTTGAAATTTGAAAATCTTGTAAATTAGTATATGAAAAATTATTTAACCTCCCCTAAACTTTAAAAATTTTAGTATTTTGCACCCCCGAAAATTTTTTTTGCCTCCGCCCCTGTGTGTATCCCATCAACGCAATTCCACCCACACTAGGTATGCAGAAAAAAAAAAAAATTTACTCTTCCATAATCCATTATTCCAAACCCAAAAAATTCAGACTTTCTAATCATGCCTATATCAACCACTAAATCTTGAGCTAAACGCAAGGCAATTTTAGTGCTACATATTAAGAAAACATCAATTGTTTATTTGACTATGAACTAAACATGAAAATTACTGAGTACCAACATTGAAATATATCATATATAATTTTTTTTCCAGAATCTTAGGGGGGCGTCCCCCCCTGCCTCTTTATTAATCCTCCTATAATCCTCCGTCCTTGCCAAGAAATGAACATGGGACAGGCAGAAATGGCAAATTTTTGAAACTTTCATGTAGGGGCATGTTGGAGGTAATACAAAACGTTGAATCATTGAACCATCTCTCCAACAGCCTTATAAGAAAAAGAAAAGGATGCTTTGATTTTTTTTCTTCTCCCCTCTCCATTCTGCCTTGTGGATATCAGACATATTTCACACCCTGGAACTGGAAACGAGGGGGCGATGTCTCTAACCTGTTCCTCTTACACGAGAGCCTCTCCATGCGAGCTTCACCTGGACATGTTGGTGAAAGCATGAACCAAATGGGAAACTTAAAAAAGATTTAGCAAATAGTCATTTTGGCCCCTAACTTTACAACCTTTTGAAATAAGTTCTGTTTGGTTTGGACCCAGCCGTGGTTTCTTTCAGTGCCAATTAGATCACTAACTTTTCAACATTTTGCTAGTTCGGTTTTGACCCAATGGTGGTTTCTTTCCATGTCAGTTAGGTGCCTAACCTTCAAACCCTTTCAAAGTTAGGGGAAAGGATTTTAATCCATCTCTTTACATGTGAAACATGCACCTTGCCCGTTAAACTGGCCACAATATAGGGTGAACCCATGTTTCATTTCTAGCCCTTTCCCTTTTTTCTCTCTTTCTTTTTTTTTTTTTTTGTTCAATATTAAAGGCTCACGTGCAGAGAAAAGAGCTAAAATTTGTGTATACTGATTTTTTTGATAACTTAGAAAATGAAAAGCCTTTTAACACATTTAATACTAAACAATAAGATAACGTCTCACTATCATTTAACGCTTTTTACGACATTGTAAAATATTGAAATTTCTCCCATTTTTCAAGTTGGAAAAGACTATATTAACTACCAATTACAACCAAATTGAGAAAGACTAGAACTTCAAAGGTCTACACTCTACATTTCCATATAATTAACCTTTTACAATATCTATTTGATTAATTATAATCCCAAGTCCACCCCCCCGCTTTATCTCCACTGTGTTTGGTTAGTTATGTGAGTGTCAATACCATTGAAATATCTTCAAGGGTCCCAGTTTTCTTTGCCTTTCCATTTTGAAAAAAAGTCACCAAGCAATTGAGGCATGCACTTATCCAAAAGGTAATGATATTTTGGAACTGTGTTGGTGTTGATGTAGATCTTTTGAATTCACAAAGCTAGATGTAGATAGCAATTTACATTTGGTTGAAAGCTACATATATGACATGTCGGGTGAACATGAGTAGTTGACAGATAAAGCTGGAATCCAATCTTCAAACAAGATATACATCAGTGGCCAAGGATGATCAAGCTGAAGATGTAAATTGGACAACTATCTTCTTCAGTTAATTTATGGTTGTAATGGATCTGAGCATGTCAGATTGCATTAAACAAATTGTCAATGGAAGTAAAAGAGTACTCCACTTGTTCATCCAAAAAAAAAGAAAAAAGAAAAAAAGAAGAGTTCTCCACTTAAAATTTATGTAGAATATCCTCCTGCGTTTTTCTTTGTAATTCTCCATCCCTGTAATATTTCTCTTTGTTAAAAGAAATTTTTTTTAATGGTTGGAGGTTGGAGGTTGGAGGTTGGAACTGTTCCAAAAAACAGGGACAGGCCCTGATTAAGATTTTAGGGGGGTCGAATTTTTTTTTTTAATTAGATAAAAATATAATATAAACTATAGCATAAATAACATACAATAAATTTAGTATTATTTTTTACCAAAATCCATTATAAGTTAAAAGAAAAGTATAAAAAATCATTAGTTAGTATATTTTGTTTTTTAATAATACGAGTACTTAGGCTTTTGACCTGATTAATTTTAGTAATACTTGTAAACGGCCTCGTCTACAAAGATAAGGTAAAATTCCAATTTCAAGGAGTGATTGTTTGCACTGTAATTTTTTTTTTTAGATGAATTGTTTGCACTGTAATAGTGTTGGAGAGATTTGAATATGCATTTTTAATATGGTTTGAATCACTCTTTGAGTTTTTAAATCAACTTTAATGATTAATCATTAATTATTTTTTCTTAAAGATTTAAAATCTTATTGAATCTGCAGCTAAGTTTTTGAAATTCCCCTATCAATTTGGGGGATCATGAACAACACCAAAATTAATTTGCAAAATATTTTCCAAAAATTTATTGTTAAATAGGTTCATATCAAAACTAAATTTTTATCTCTATATTTTATATGTACTTAAGTACTTATTAATGATAAAAATAAATTCACTAAAACTTAACTATATGTAAAATTAACAACAATAAAAGAGTGCTAAATGCCCTTATCAAAGAACTCAAAACAGGATACACAGAAAGTTTAGAATATGTATCCCACTGACGCAATTCAACCAACACCAGGTGTGCATAAAAAAAGAAAAATTTACTCTTCCATAATCCATTATTTCAAAACCCGAAAAATTCAGACTTTCTAATCATGCCTATATATCAACCACTAAATCTTAAGCTAAACGCAAGGCAATTCCCTTTTTCTTTTTTCTTTTTTTTTTTGAACATGAGAGAATGTGGGAAAATTGAAATAATTTGACTGCTATTACAACGGATGGAACTCTAACAAATGCAAGAAGTTCAACGCACTTGATACAAGGCAACCAAAGCTATAGGTGCCAAACGCAAGGCAATTCTAGTGCTACGTATTAATGAAACATCAATTGCTTATTTGACTATGAACTAAACATGAAGGCTACCGAGTACCAACATTGAAATATATCACATATAATTGATCTTTTTTTGCAGAATATTAGGGGGGCGTGCGCCTGCCCCCGCCCCTATATTAATCCTCCTATAATCCTCCGTCCTTGCCAAGAAATGAACATGGGACAGGCAGAAATGGCAAAATTTTGACACTTTCATGTAGGGGCATGTTGGAGGTAATACAAAATTTTGAATCATTGACCCATCTCTCCAACTGCCTTATAAGCAAAAGAAAAGGATGCTTTGACTTGTTTCTTCTCCCCTCTCCATTCTGCCTTGTGGATATCAGACATATTTCACACCCTGGAAACTAGGAGGTGATGTCTCTAACCTGTTCTCTTACACGAGAGCCTCTCCATGCGAGCTTCACCTGGACATGTTGGTCGAAGCATGAATCACTTCAATTGATTGTAAGATTTGTTGGTTATAAAGATATTTCCCATGCAAAGTTGTTTGATATTGAACTGAGGCAGTCTCCACTCTCCATTATTTGTAACATTTTTTTAAGATATTAATTCGCTACAGCAAGTTGGCAACTACTCCTCCAGGAGAAGTAAAGGGTTATCATCAATTACTTCCAGAACTTCCTGCTTCCAATACTCATAAAATCAGGCAACCTTATGCCCATCTTACAATGCATCATTGATATCAACATTGGACCACCAACAGAAAAGTCATTACAGCTGATTACCCAAAGCCTAACATTTACTAGGTCCTAATGATGAATTGAATGCAGAAATTCGAAGTCTTATCTTATTCTTAGCCTCAAATCGGGTTTTATATTTAGTGAATATTCATTGGACTAAATTCTTGTTAAATGCAAAACAGATAATTCCATGTGATGGTGATACAACGCAACATAATCAAATCTTATTCTTCAAGCTAGTCTAACCTTCTCATTTCCATTCCCTTTAATTTTTAAATTTATCACAATTATACGCTCATTCCACTACAAGAGATAGCAAAGTTAATTAGGACTATTGGGAACCTTCTATTGGTCATTTATCATTGGGCGAGAGTCTAATTGATGATACTCCGTGCCTTCTCTTGGCAAATGCAATATTTAGAATGCGATGAGAAGAAATAGACTTCTCCTAACTGGCCCCAGCTGGTTTGATATTTTGGAAATACTTGTCGAATCTTTGTGTGGTCACCAATTGCTTACATTCTTTTTGGCCCGGACTAATTGTTTTTTTGGGTTTTACTTTGTTGCCTAAATTATACCAAGATACAAAATAATAATTATTATTTTTTGATATGTAAAGACTAAATATTGAACTAAAAACTTGTGATTTAAGAGTACAAATAACTTTGCTATTAGACCACATGACTGATGATACAAAATAGTAATTATTGGATGAGGCAAAAAATCTCCATACCACCTTTCAAAAGATTTATCTTTATCTAATGATTTAAGTTGAGCAATCTATATAAGTAACTTTTTATTATTTTTTAAGCACAAAATTCCTTTGGTTATTATCAATTTATCACAAGCTTCGCCCTCCCTAAAACAGGCACCAAAAAGGGACAATAACCCTACTCCAGTAAGTAAATCTCAAAATTTTACAACCAAAGGGGATTTGTAGATTTATTGAAGTTAGGGTAATTTAGGTTTTTCACCTAGTACAAGCATTCATCAATTTGGATGCGAATCTCCGTCATCTAGTCAACGCATGATTGTCATTATCAACAAAACCTCAGAATGCTTGAAATACACAAGTTTGAGCCTCTTCAACAGGAAATTCTTCTATCCAATTCTACATGCATTTGATGTCAGCAGCTGCTTAACCCTCAAAAGTTTCTAAGTCAGCAGTGAGAAAACAATTCTCTCGTATATCTTGTTATAGACGTATTTATTTTTGTTGTAATTTTTCCTTTTCCTTTCTTTGAACTACAAAATGAGGAAAACTATCTCCATGCCAAGTCCACCTGGTGAAAGCCTTCAGCATTGAGCCTATAACCTGGAAAACCAAGAATATTCATGAAGACACTGTAGTAGCTAGGCTAGGAGGGAGGTCAATAAAGAATGCTTTATTTCTTACGTGAACATGTTGAGACGGTTACGTGAGAGCTGAGGCCGCTTTATTGGAGAGATTATCAGATTCCTCAAAGTCATTGAAGGGTTATTGCCACCTGATCCAAATGCAGTGTGAGTACCAGCTCTTCTGTTACCACCAACATCAACTGGAATGGCTGTTTGTTTTAATGGTGAACCACTGGAGATGTCAAAGGGACCAGAGTTTGAACTATTCTGTCTTGCTGGCCATACATCCTCTCGAGGCCCTGGAGTTGCAGGAGAGAAAAATGACCGATCTGCAACAAATAAGTTAACTGCCTAGGGGAAATGTTTACCAAAAAAAAAAAAAAAAAAAAAAAAGGACTTAAAATCTAGAGATGGGATCACAAAAGTGAGAAGAAACTAAAAACTTAAATTGGTGCAATACTTGAACTGAGAACTTTTTCCCTGAAATTGCAATGATGCTGCCCTTTGATACAAGTAATTAAGCACCTTAAAAAGTTATTTGATTGCTGCAACAAACAAATAAATAAATGAACAAAACAAAAGAACAAGGGATTACCCTTTCTGATAGGTTCTCTGCTGTCCATCAAGTTAGTTGCTGGATTTGAGAAAATATCAGGCTCGTTTCTTCCAAAGAAATTGTTGGCTGGTTGAATGGCTGACCTTTTCACTGACTCATACTCACTCTTTAATTGATCATACATTTCATCAAGTTTTCTCTTCTGTCTGGAATTGGAAAGTTGACAAATTATCAGGTTCAAGAAACATATGATAAATATAGAGAAATATACTAGTTTTAACAGAAGATATAGAATGACCTTGATTTCTCAGCGAACTTTTCTTGAAGCTCTTGCTTATCCTTTGACAAATTTTCAATCTTCTGTTCCATCACTTGACACTTTTTGGCCATTTTTTGATATGCAGTATGAACCTGCTCCAGTTTCTCTGAAAACTTTTCTTGAATTGTCTCACATTTCTGCCGACATTGAGCTACAATTTTGTTCATCTTGTATTGCATTTCTAATTCCTTTTGCCCGATGTAGAACATCACACTTCTGTATGCACTCTTCATCACTAGGTTTATGTAAGGAAATTCATGTCTGAACAGCCTCTCTACTTGATTGATACCCTCACTCTCACTTTAGTAGACATTCCTTTAAGTGAAAAGAAGGTTTTCAAAAGATCTACCAAAACTTTATTCTCATTTTCTTTCTTTCCCCCTGTAATTTTTGATAATTTTGAGTTTCAGAATGAGAAGAAGGATACATATCTGAGGAGATACTCCTGCCATTGCCATCTGCAGTAAAACACATTACCAGAATAAGCAACCATGTAATTAAATAAAATAATAAAGAAGGAACACCCTGGAAGAAAATGCTGAACTAAACCATGGTTTACTGATGGAGACACGATTCTTTATAAGTATAAATAAGCTTAAAATTACATTGCAAGTAAGTGCTTGCTTACATTTATCCATTCATCATTTGGGTTGATATCCACAGGTTTCATAAGACTGAGAAGTGGCAAACCCAGACGAGGTTACTAGAATCCATCTTAATAAAATACTGTATTTAAGTAAGAAAAAGGCAGTAAAAGCTGTGCTAAACACTCAAGAATCATTAGAATAGGTAAATTTGTATGGTAGAACAGGTTATGAAATCTATAAGACATCATCCAGTCAGAAAGGCAAAGGAAATTGTATAGCAGGCCACTTATGTTTTCACTTTTAAAATAGATATGTTGTGCATGCAAGCAATCTATTCCATTTGAAAATGCCAATTCCAGGCTTCTTCATACAAATTCTTACCTCTTCGAGAGAATTTGATCACATATGGGACATGCTGCATCATTACTAAGGATCTTGCTAGCATCTTCAGTGCCTTTTCACAATATCAACTATCAAGGAAGCTTTTCAACTGCACCATTTCCTTCTTATCAAGCAAATTAGGAATAAAATCTATCCAACTGCAATGCATGATAATAGAATTAAGTAGGATACACAACAAGTGACCACAAGTGGTTGAAATGGCCCTCCCTTCCAATTCTCGCCAGCAAGCATTGCATCTCATCTTGAACTGTCAATATCAGTCAGAAATTCTAAAATATACCTGCATACCAAAACCCAGCGTTAAAGAGAAGATTCTTCACTAGGGTATATAACCTCCTACTTCAACTTTTAAGCACATCACTGCCAAGGGTTGTTGCAACATCAATTAGAGGAAACTAAGGACAGGTTCCAGGATGGGCCCTAATACTCTGGATGAATAGAATTTACAACTGAAATGGTTGGGAGGTTTGTCATAGGTGAAGCGATACATACTTTTGAGATCATAAGACTAGTTACTGCACTTCAGCTGGATTCTAGATTTGGATAAGCAGTAAAATATCTACCCAAAAAAAAATTGAATTTTTGACAGGGTCAAACCACACGAACTTCAAATTCAGAAATATTAAAGGAATTTTGTAAGTCCAATAAGTCTTTAAGTAAAGTTTAATATGCTGATACTGCAACAATTTGATTAACTAAAGAACTTCTACTCAGTTTTATCAACCAAACATTGTAAGGTGCTTGGTGGTGAATTTGTTCATGAGTAACAAATTGTGAAACAGACTGATATGATTGTACATATAAAGATACTTTGGATAAATGATTGCAATCGCAAAGGACTAAATATGAAGGTTGAAGTACAATCCATATGACACTTTAACAACTGTAAGTAAGGTCCAGTTAGTTCAGAAGGAAATTGGGAAAATTCTCCCTGGAAAATTTGCTTTTATGATCTGGCTTCAATAAAACTTTCCTTTTACAAAATGTTAGTAATATGCCTTGATCCTAGGATCTCTATCCATGGTCCAGAGCCCTAAATGCACAAACATTTGATCTGCAGATACTTATTCATTGCTCAAGGTGATCTAGGAAATTTTCCTATTTCTCCTAAATTAGGTTGATTGAGTAAAAGTTTTTCCACTGCAAATATGAAACCAATCCATGCCATTTTAGAGAAGAACAGCATCTATTTATCCCCTTGGGCATTTAACCATGGCAACCCTAACAAATGAAGCACTCCATCGTACTAGTCACTCTCCATTTGAATCTCTTATGGTAAGGCAAACAGCTAGATGGCATTCTAATCTTCATTATTTTTTTTTTTTTTCACAAAGTCATAATTAAAAAAAAAAAATTGAAATAAACGCGATTCTTCTACGCTATGCCTCAATAACGGCAATCCTTTTCTCGATTCCCAAACAATGAAAAGTCTACTTTTCCCCTCAAGGTCTCAAAAATTTTTCCCCTTCCTAAATTTCTTCGAAACCAAACAGTTTGCAGAAAAAGTCTAGGTTTTACCTCAAAAAATCGACCTCAAATCGTCTTGAAAATTGCTACTTCCTTGTTCCTTAGTCAAATCTCAGAGCGATTCCTAGAGATTTAGAGAACAAGAATAAATTTACTAGATTTCAACAATAGAACCAAGAATTAGCAAGAAATTTTGAAAGAAAAAAGAGATCGAAACGAGAAAGGGAGAGCGAATTGAGAACGAGAAATAAGAGAAGAGACTGCTGAGATCAAAGCTACTTTACCTCAAAGCTCAGTGCGAATTCACTGTAGAAGTTGAGCTTTCTCTGGTCGTTTCAGTGAGCTATGGAATAATTATCGAAAGAGAAATCGGAGAGAGCGATCGAGATGCAGGGCGTGCAGAGGAAGACGATGAGATGATGTCATGATGAACGAATTTTGGCGCAAAACGTTGGTTTTGATCTTTTGAAGATAGTTTTGACTTTTGAGGTTTCGATCGAAATGACTTGAATAGCCCTGCATTCCATAAAGCGGTGGACTTGTGAGGGTAAGGATGTAACCTTTATTTTATTCTTTCTGACTCTTAACTATTTTTTTTCCGGCGGCGTTATTTATTTATTTATATATTTATTATTTTTTTTTATATCTGTCAATTATATTGAATCATGATTAATTTAAAATCGAATCACATTCATATTTTTATTATAAATAATTGAAATTTATTACAATTTTTTAGATGAAAAATATAATTATTTATAGAAAAATTAAATAAATAAAAAGTTTGTCTAATATATGACTAAGAGTGTAATAAATGTATTATTTTATAATTAATTTACATAAAAAAATATAAAAATTGACTTTTATTTTAACATTATTGCCACAAATAATTTTAATTAGTCAATTAAATAAGTTAAAATCAATATTTATATTTTTTTGTACAAATTAATTAAAAAATAAATAAATCCAATCTTAATATTTGTTCTAAAGGAAGAAGATAGAAAAATCAACAAATAAATTTGAACCATTCATTCAAATTAAAATACTTATAAATATTAAGTATCTTCATATCCATTACTCACCCCTAATCCTAACTACTTAGAGCACTATGGATTAGTCTATGGAAATAAGAATGTGAAATTGGTACTTCAGCATTTAGGATATAGGCAGTAGCCAAATACGTAGTTAGGCGGGTGGTGGGCTAATTGTTCAATTACCATAAATTTGATTTCTTCTCTCACCAAGCATCTTAATTTTGATTATTACGGTTGTTGAAGGAAATAATTTTGATCAATAAACATCACCCAATTGAATTAATATCGTGTACAGGCATTAATATGATACTTTTTGTTGGTGCATTCAATGCCACAACTTCTTGGATTAATTAACTGCTTGGAAAACACTGTTCATTTAAACTCAGTTTTCAGCATTCATTCTATTTCAATTACGGGTTTAAAATGTCAACTGCGTTTTCCATCAAACGGAAAAGAAAACCTGGCCGGCCCCTACAAACCTTTCATTTCAAAATTGAGCCCTCTAAGTAACTTTTTCAATGTTCTAAACTCCTCAACTACGTGATAATGGTATTAAAGACCACAGTTAATGAGATAGGACAACATAACCTCACGTGGTTGTGTTCGCTAGGGTTGCAATTCAATCAAAACGACTCATTGAATTTACCTAAATTTCTAACTTTTTTTTTTTTATGAGAAATAGAGAAATATATTAAGTGCTAAAAAATTACAGTAGAATTTCGATCTCATAATATATAGTCAAAAGCAGAATAACTTAAAAATAAAATCAAAAGCATAACGTACAGCACTAATAATAGATTTAAACTATATTCATAACGGATATAAATAATTAAGTAAAGAGAACTATCTGCAATTAGGGATTGAATTTACAATCACTGTATAGGCTAAATAAGGCTACTAATGTAGAAAGATAAGTCACTGTGAGCATTAAGAACTACTAGATATCTTTACCTATTTAACCAATTTCTTGGGGAGAGCAAGGGATTCCGGTAATAAATAGTTCTCAACCCACAAGTTGTTGCCTTACTTGTTCTTAAAGAAGAACAACTAAGAGAGGTATAGACCTCCTGACAAGCACAAGGCCCCTTACTTGCCTCCGTATACTCTTAATCATGTTTCCATCTTTACCGATCCTCTTCAAACCCATGTTGTCGAAACTCATTAAGGGAACTAGAGCCTTTTTGCTGGCTTAAAAATCAAGCTTCCCATGTCGACCATAGCTGGCTTTACCAACAACATCCCATTCCTTTGGCAATCGGCTAGCTGATCGGAATTGGTGTGAAGTAGATTCGCCGAATTCAACCCCCACCAAGATCCCATCCAAGGAGATGCACCAAAATGAAATTCTTGCTCGTTAAATAAGGGAAACCCACTTCACTGGTAAGATCAATTCCAATCATAGCTTTTGAAAATCATTAGATATAAACCCTAGAAAACCCAAAGAGTCATTGCCTTGTGGTCTTTTGGGTTGGAGTTTCCAAAGCAAGACAGTGATGAGATGAAGGAAGAGATCAAGAGGAGGAAGGGAGGGGTAAGAAGAAAGGAGAGATAAAGGAACTCCTCTGCTAGAGAAAAACTTTAGGGAGAAAAACCCGTCGCCACTACTTTTAATTCTAGAAGCAATACACGAGAGAAACCCTAGGGAGGAGAATCCCTAGGGAGAGTAAAATTGTATTTTTTTTTACTTAAATTTCTAACTTAATTAAGCTCAAACATGATATAATTAGATTTAAATTTAAATAAAATTTGAAAAATTTAAAACACCAACTAACCTAAAATTTTTTTATATTGATTAGAGTGATATTATTTTTGTCTACTTTATACCCTTGCTTTATCAAGGATGATTTATTTCATAATACACACTTAAACTATCATGATCATCTCAATACTATTAAAAATTAGACTAAAATTTTTATTAACTTAAAAACTCTTCATGTTAATCTATGTGATATTTAAAAGTTTAATTTCAAATTATCAATGATAATCAAGGATCTTATATATATACCACTCATAATTGCACCTTCTTGCTCATATAGGATGTATTATGCCATTGAGATTTGAAAGTGGGAAGCAGAGACCCTTGTTCCAAATGGCAAGGAGGTCATCGGGGCAAAAAGAAAAAGAAAAAGTGAATTTGTTTGTTTGTTGTTGGTTAAAATTGTAACTTCCTGGTCCCACGGGCAATACAAACCTGTAGAGAGAAAATCTAACATGCTTAACGGAGTCGGACAAATCCAGAGAGGCGGTCTCCTCCGTTAATGACATTGTAGAAAATCTGCCACGTACACTCCCCACAAATCACAGCCTCAAAAAATATCCGATTCCCCTCACTTTTATTTTTTTTTGAACTTTTTATTAAAAATTTATTATAAAATTAAAAGCTGCTAACAGCCGTCTTTCTTAAACCATAAACCCCTTCTCACTTTTTCTGGTTCTTCATCCTTCTCACAAAGAAAAGATCTCTGAATTTTCTCGGACTTTCCGTCTGGATCACCTGGATTTTCCCCTTAAACAAACAGGGGAGGATTCGGGAGAAAAATTGGATGTGGATGGTTGGGAGAAAAATAGGGAGACTGAGTACAGCAGTTTCAGCGAGATCGTGATTTCCAAAGTAAGGTTTGTTGAGAGAGAGAGTTAGAGAGAGAGAGAGGATTCTGGAGAAGAACCGAGGATGAAGATACAGTGTAACGTGTGCGAGGCGGCGGAGGCGAAGGTGCTGTGCTGCGCCGACGAGGCGGCGCTGTGTTTGGTGTGTGATGAGAAGGTTCACGCGGCGAACAAGCTCGCTAGCAAACATCAGAGAGTTCCTATCTCTTCTTCATCCTCTGCCATACCGAAATGCGATATTTGTCAGGTAAATATTCTTTTAGATATTCTTCCCCTTCCTTTTTATTTGTTTTTATTTGTTTTTTGTTCTTTTCTCCTTTATTTGTTCTAAATATCTTTTTGGCTTGAATACGGAAATTGGGGGTAGTCAAGGAAAAACTGGATTATTACAAATACAGAAATTGATTCAGAAATTCTGGTCCTTTGACTTTCATGAGGAAGGGGGTTTGTTCCAGCATCTTAGGTCATTGGCAAATATGGATAAGAAGAGAGGGTAAATTTGTTTGTGTCTTACCCATAGCTGGAAGAATCTATTAAAATTTTTAGTATGTAGGATTTAACTGCAACAGAGATGAATGAAGATATGTCAAAAAAGGGAAACTCTGGGCAGATTCTGTATGCGAAGATTAATGAGAAGTCTTGGTTATTAGGATATGCTATTGAGTGATCTTGATTTGGTTGAACTTCTAAACTTTGTTAGACTAACTCAAATTTTTGTTTAGAAACTTGTGAATGCTACTTGTTCGACTCATTGATCTTGTGTAAACGTGCCTCTTGGATATTCACAATTAATGAAGAAACATTGACATAGTTGAAGGAATCTCTGTGTCAGACACTTGATCTTGAACAAGCTATGTGAATAAGATGTTGGGAACTAATTATTCATCTGAGGAGGTTGTCAAAAACCGTAACCTAAAAGCTTCCAGGTAGTGTTTTTTTATATATGCTTGGTGCACTCCGTGAAAGTTTGTCCCTGCTATTAGTGTCATGTAAAGTGAGGTAACAACCAACTCTGTTTTGTGCAAGCCATGAGATTAAAATTCAAGGATGAAAAGTGAAATCTACAAACTTTGTTTTTTCAAGTCAAGTTTTGAATGCTAGTAATGACATTAACTTTCTGACTGGAGCTTTTTTCCTTCATGGATACTCTAGAGCATCATATTCCCCATGGTTGACCCGCGTTGGTTTGGACCCACATGTAGCATTATTGCATCCTTACTATGAAATTAATTTCCATTTCTCCAGCATAATAACAACCATGGGATACAATTGTGTTTTACCACATTGTTCGATTCTATTATATGTTTATAGATCATAGCTATAAGTGCAAGGTGCATGTCTCGTGAAGGTGAGGTGGTCGTTTGCAACTGTATTAAAGTCTAATTAAATTTATTATTATATTCGTTAGTATTTTTGATATGTTACTTATATATGGGCTTTGTGTGTGTGTGTGTGTGTGTGTGTGGTTGACTAAAACTTTTGAGATTTTGGGCCAAGCACTTTAGTATTCAAGGCTGAGCTTGAAAACTGAAGTGAACCTTGCTTAACATTCAAGGCTATTTATTCTACAACAAGATCTCAGACTCTCAGATCATTTGCACCCCTACCTAGATGTTCCAAATCTTGCTTTAATGACTATTCTGTAGATTACACTGCATCTAACTACCATCTCAAAGACTTCCAATTAAGATTTCTGCATTTTTTTATTTAAACGTGCTCTATTTAAAATATCTTCTTCTTCCTTCTACCAATTTTAAGGTTCTCAATGAAAACAAAACTGAGACATGACTCAGGTTTTAGTGGCAATCTTTGTTAAATCTGCAAAGGCCCATGGCTGCATTTGTGATATAACTACTAATAAAACTAATACACATGGTGTTGGTGGACTCAGCCTGCTCTTCATAAGATAAAAAAATGTAGGTTTTGTTAAAATAAAATTCAAGTAAATATTACTTGTGCAGAGCCAGTTTCCTTCTACATGAGTTAGATGGCTTCTAAATGGCAGTGAGTTTTGTTTACTAGTTTATTTTGGTTGCTTTTTGAACAGTTTGTAATTTTGCTTAAAATGTTCATCCATAAGAATTTATTCATAGACATGCTTGGGAATATTGCTTCTGTTTTTCTTATTTCTCCATTGCTAAGAACCTGGGCTTTTGGCTACCACCTCAAGCACTTGTTCTGAGTCTAGTGTTTTCACCTTTCTGGCCCATTCTCTATCATCTCTGCTTTCTCACATTATCAATACCACTGAGGATAATGGCAGGCCCTTCAATATTTCTTTTTTGCTCTTTAAACAATGTGTCACAGCAAAAGCATTTTATTCATTTGGAAATCTTTGTCTTACTTTTGTCTACATGCAGTGAGGAACAAGAAGCTATTGAATAGTTATTTTGATTATTTAGGATTCTTCTGTAATTATTATTATTCAAGTGTTATTCTAGATAATTATTAGTTTTCTAGTTTTATTAGGATTAGATCTTTTATTTAAGTGTCTTATTATATCTTAGTATTTTTAGTAAGTCTAAGTCCTAGTTTAATTAGAATAAGAACTCTATTTCTTGTTAATTTAGGAATCTTAGGATTATAAATATGCTTGTAACTTTTTTCATTATTCAGTCTAGTTAATTGAATATTCAAAAATTTACAACCAGAATTTTTTCTTGAGATTGTGTGATGCGACTAACCTTAGGTGTGATGCTTAGTGGTTTTTATCCTCTTTTAAGTGTGATGCCTAAAGAAACCTAGGTGTGACTCCTAGGGTTTTTCTATCTTTCTTGTAATTTCTGTTTTTCCCTCTCTTCTAAACTATATTCCTAATCTCTTTTTACTGTTCACGCCCTCTGTTCATAGCCTAAACTTACAGTCAACAGCCTCTGAATCCCCAAGCTCACCGTACCCATAACCTGTCCTGCATCAACATGTTTATGCAAATTGCCTCTGTTGCTCATCTTTTTATGCTGCCAGATCAGAGAACTAAATTTGTGGTACAACCCTAAAAGAATTGGTCCTGTTGTGGCTGAGTAGATGCCCAAATGGATATGCTGATATCTCCTTCAAAGAATCTACTGATAATGTGGTTTCTTTGCCTCTTATAATTTTAACCTCCTATTGTTACTAGATTTTTTAAATTTGACACTTACATCTAAATCTGCTTTACAAGGAGCTTGTTTAAAATGAATATAAGTAATTAATGCCTAAAATTGAAGCTTAGTTGCCCATCTTTTGAACTTGTTTCGATTTCTTTAGTGAAAGTTTCTTTCTTGTGATTAATTTCTGATGAGATGATAATGCTTCTTCTGACAGGAAACATCTGGATTTTTCTTTTGTTTGCAAGATCGAGCCCTGCTTTGCCGTAAATGTGATGTTGCCATACATACAGCAAATGATTATGTATCTGGCCATCAGAGATTTCTGCTTACAGGAGTAAAAGTAGGTCTTGAAACAACTGCAACTGGTGCATCTTCTTCAACTGTCAAGTCACCTTCTAGTGAAAAGACTTCAGAAACAAAATCCAACTCTATATCCCAAAGAAGCAACCCTATCCCATTAAGTGGTGAATTCAATGAAGTCCTAACAGCAAATGCTGTCGGAGTTGGGACTACTGCACCTATGAGGGTGTCTTATGCTGGGGGTTCTATGGCTGGAAGCATTCCATCATGGCAAATAGATGAACTTTTTGGACTGACTGACTTCCACCAAAGCTTTGGTTACATGGATAATGGTTCATCTAAGGTATGCTTGTAGTTATGGTTTCATTAAACTTTTATCTTGTTTATTTTCATTCCCCCTAGAGTGCAAGTTTCCCTCTTCTCCTACTGATTTATTTATTTATTTATTTTATAAGAAGATTTCTTTCTATTACTGCAGCAATTAATGCTTGCCTCATAATTTGCATCCATCTTACATCACATATGGTAGGTGGCATTAATACTATAGCAATCTCCCTCCTTTCGTGCACCTGATGTGTATGCAGGCACAATCTCAACCAAATATTCTTTCTAGAGTGTGTAATCCTTTGAAACCAAGAGAAGAAGAATAAAAGGAAGATGGGTAGAGAAAGGTATTGGTGACAAGGAAAATCAACCTCAGGCATGACAGCTCATGATGGTTTCTAAGGATTGTTGCTTGACTAACATGAGCTTGTATGCCAATTGTTACCACAAATTACATTCTAATAGTCTTAGAGGTTAGATTTGCATGATTTGGGGTAATGGGATAACCCTGAGGTGGCAAATTTGGTTGTTGTGGCTTTGACTGGTGGTGTCTGCTCAACACACAGCTTTTCATCAGATAAGCTGTTGTGTAATTCCCATAAGTTGGCAACTGGAGCATGAATTTTGCACCAAATTTATTTGCTCGAGTCTTTTTTAGAATGTGTCTGACTCAAATTGCTGAGGTAAATTAATCATACTTATTGAAGATACAATAGAACAAATTTAAGTACACCATGGAACTAAATCAATAATCTAAATGTAGCAATTTTACCTCCATAAAGAAATAATTTTATTGAAAATTGTTTGCTTTATTGGTGACTGGTGAGCCTTCAATTTTTGTGGGTCTCCTGCTATACATTACTGATATAACAAGTGGATTATGTTAACAAGATTATCTAAGCAATTCCAAATGAATCTGGTTATTTTTTTTCCAATATGGCAAAATGTTGCTCATTCCTGTCATGGTTTGGCTCCCTGGTTGAGGGCGGTACACTTGTTTTGGCTCTGCCTGGTAATTTGATCTTTAAATTGGCTATTTAACCTGTATTTATTTGGTCCATAAAAAGGCCTTGGTTATTCTTCTCTTTTACAACATCTTTAGTTAAAACCTTCCTTGTTGATTCTTTCCAGGCTGATAGTGGCAAGCGTGGGGATTCTGATAGCTCACCAATCTTGAGATCAGCTGAGGCAGAGGCTGATGATGATGAATGCCTAGGTCAAGTGCCAGACTCCTCCTGGGCGGTGCCACAAATCCCTTCCCCTCCTACTGCCTCGGGTCTTTATTGGCCCAAAGATTCTCAGAATCAATCTGATGCTGCAGTCTTTGTCCCTGATATATGCTACTCTACTATAAACTCCTTTCGTTCACAGCATGATGGCAGTGGC
>BPVZ01000239.1:31149-46435 GCA_020521535.1 Rubroshorea leprosula | reverse complement strand
CCGTGCGGAGGGGTTTTACTCTTTTTGGATCACAGTGCACCTTTCTAGTGAAGCAGAGTTGGGTCAAAGGGTCGTGCTCTTTTTGCCAAAGATGCCTTACTGCCTCTTTCTGTTTCATACTTCGTAAACAATCCTTATAAAACAAAATATAGATGCAATCTAAAGATATATTAAAGTAAAACTAAAAAAACCTCTTTTATGTTTAGGTTACGTCTTCGTAACTATTCACATTAATATACTATATATCTTTGTTCTCTAAAACCCTAACCCCATTGGAACTAGATCGGAACTCATTCGAAGAACCCTTTTCACACTATTTTTTTTGCATTATTATTATTAGGTTAAATCCCTTTTTTATTCCCTCAACTATTGTACAGACCCTCGATTTAATCCTTGAATTGAAAAAATCCTTGACTTGATTTTTACTGTTCACCAATTTTACCCCAACTTGGCTTTTCCATTAAAAATCATGTGAGGTGTCATGTTAATTGTCATAACTCAAAATTTAGTGGAATTTTATTTTATTTTTTTATTTTATTTTTATTTCACCAATTTTACCCCAACTTGGTTTTTCCATTAAAAATCATGTGAGGTGTCATGTTAATTATTATAACTCAAAATTTAGTAGAATTTTATTATTATTTTTATTTTAATTAATATGTTTTGTCTTTGATTTCCTTGTTAGGTTCATGAGCAAAAAGAGGGGGATTTTTGCGAAGAAAATTGAAAAAGGGAGATGAAAGAAATTAAGACAAGGGACTCAATTGAAGAAATCAAAAGTTGAAGGGGTGAAGTTCATCAAAACAAATTTACAAGTCCAGCCCAAAACCCATCAAACCAAAATCAAAACCCAAACTCAAACCCAATTAGCCAAAAAGCCAAAAAAACCCAAAATCCATAAATACCAAAACCAAAACCCACAATTACCCAAACCCAAAAAACCCATAACATAACCCATTTAGCCCAAACCCAAAAACCTAAACTTCAAACTCAAAACCCTAACCCCAATTAAAGAAAGAGGGAGAGCTTTCTCTTGCTCTGCGCCCTTTTTTTTGGCCCCCGCGGCCGACCATGCCTAGACCCCTTGCTCTACGCCCCCTGCCTGCCTGCACCGCCCTACTCTCCAAGCCTTGCGCCCACGCCCTTGCACCCGCCTGAGCCCGCCAGCCATCACCAGCCTTGCTCTCTGCGCCCAAATCACCTACATGCCTAAGCCCACTTCCAGTAATCATACCTCTCCTGCTTGCTGCACCGAGCTTACCCGCTTTACCCCCTGCGCGCCTGCACCTTCCTCTACCCGAGCCCAGATCTGCACTCATCACCTCACCTCCCCCCCGAACCAATCGCCAATCGATCCTGCACTCATTACCCCGCCTGTACCTCAATCGCGCAACCCCTCTGCACCCCTGCTTGCTGTCCTGCGCCTCTGCCTCCTACACGCTATAGCCATACAGGAAAAAACAACAATACCAGATGAAATTGGCATCATTGGTGATTGACAGAGCCAGGCCTTTTTTTTTTCATTTTTATTTTTATTTTATCAGTTGGGTGTATATATAGAGTAAAAGGCAGAGGTCTGAGGGGGGATTTTCTGGTTGATTTTTGGGTTCTTTTTTTGGGACCTGAAAGGGGTTCTCTTGGTTTTGAGTGTGGTATTAAGGACGGCCTAAAAGAGTATTTTTTTGTTGAAAGAAGATTGGTGTCTTGAGAAAGGAGATTTACGGGCTGCAAGAGGTATAGCTCTGAATAGAGGATTTTTGTTGGGAAAATGGTGAAGGAGTTGGTGGAAGCTTGATCCCGTGGGTGGGATCCCTTCCATCAGATCCAGATCCATTTTTCTTTCAAAATTCACCATGTTTGTTTTCCTGTGGGTGTTCATTTTTTTATCTGATGATAAGATTGAATGTGTTTTCTTGAAAAAAGAATGAAAAGCCAAAAGAAACTGTCCAGTTCGTCTTTATTTGATGAATGTATTTTTATTTTATTTTTCTGTTGGTTGTTTTTTCTTTGGGATTAGATGTATAGTCATGTTTAATCAAATCAGTCCATGGGTCCCAACCTTTTTCAAATCAGTCCTTCATGTTTTGAGTTTAATCAAATCAGTCTTTAAGGTTCCAAATTTAATCAAATTAGTCCCTGTAATGCTTATTTGTGCTTATGATGCACACATCTTTGATTTTGTTTATTTTAGTCCGAAATTTAAAAAATGTTTCAATTTGGTTTATTTTTTTAAAAAATAAAAACAGAAAAATTTTTTTTAGGACTTAAACATAGATAATGAATAAGTTGAATCAAAACCTCACAGTTAAAGTATGCAACTGTGTTTAAGTGGAGGATTGTGAGGTGTGCGTATGCTCTTTCTCACTCCTAACCAAACCCCCGATTCCCGATCTCTGCGCAGACCCGTTTTAGGTGACTTGTTCCACCTTATAATTTGGACAAGTGTCGACTCTCTTTTCTTATATATTTTACACTTAATTTTTCATCATTTTTGAAATCTTAAGTGGTTGTCAACAGTACCACATCAATGAATAAGCAAGATTACAATATACTCCATTTAACTAATTTGGTTCCAATTCCAAAATCAAGTTCCTAACCAAAGAAACAACTTCCTTCTACACTTCCTGGTCACTTTTACCCATTGAAACCTCTATTAATATATTTATATATATTCCTATGCATAATCATACTAAAAACTTGCCTAAAATAACACCAAAAGACCCTACATATGGTGGGTTTACCAGGTAGACTTGCTGGACAAAACAAGTAGAAAAATGTGAGAAACCAAGCTCAAAACTGCCCTAAACAGCAACACAAAAGTTGGGTAGTAAGGTGGGGGTTGCTGCTATTTAAAATAGTTTTAAGATGTATAGAAAAAGCCCTGAACAACAAGGATTTTCTAGGCAAAAACAACAAGGATTTGTGGGTACAAAAAACAAGGATTTCTGGGTAAAAACAACGAGGATTTCTAGGCAAAACAACAGTAAAACAGAGTAGAATAAAAGCCAAAACTTGGTAGAAATGGATAGCATTCAAGCAAAAATGTAGCAGCAAAAAGGTAGCTAAAACAACAGCTAAAAATCAAGTAAAACCATGATGCAATATGGCAGTAGGTACTGTGGAAATAAAGCAAAAAATAGAGCAAATTTTTGAGTACTTTTGAGAGTAGTTTTGGTAAAATTCTAAACTGGAAGTTCCAACAGAATTTGCACATAGAAATTGACCAATCTGGGTTGAATGGTTAATAGATAAATTGTAACCTTATGTCTTAGTGTTCTATAGGATCAAGAATCACCTTAATCCGACATTTACAAAAAAAGTCATGGTCAAAATACTAACATAAGGTTGGACTGCTAGTTTCGTCTGTCTGCGAGAATTGAACTTGCATTAGAGTGGTCACCTTGAAAATAGCTTAACTAGATTAAACATTCAACAGAAAAGTGTAGGGGTATCTCTTAACTTTCCATAGAATCAAGAATGGTCCTAATCCGATAGCTATAGAAAGAGTTATGGGCAAAATACTACTGCAAGGTCATGTTGTTAGAATTTCCAACAAACAAAAGAATTAGATTCTGGTGGTGATAGATTATGGGCAAAATCAAAGGGGGAACTATAGAAAAATCTTAAAATTGAAAACCATAAATGATTAGAATTAACCCAACTCCAAACAAAGATGAAAAGATGAGCATGTGGCTGATTTCTTACCGAAAAGTGCATGTGGCTGATTTCTTACCGGAAAGTGCTGGAAAGTGGCTGCCTCCCCTTACACTGCACAAGAACAAAACATGGACCAGAAAATTGCGAAAGTAGCAGTAAGATCTAGGTTTTGATAATCATTTTGAGAACCATAAGCTCATCAATCTCTAATCAGACTTGAGAGGAAAAAGAGGAACTAAATCTCACCTAATTTTTGGTGAGAAAGAGTTGGGCACAGGCTAGGTCTTGTAAGAAATTTTCTGGTGATGGGGCTGGGGGAAACACACAAAAATGAGCAAAGAGAAAAAGGAAAATTAGCGTTAACCCTTTTTATAAACAGATTTTTCTTTTAACCCCTTTTAGGTTTGTAAATTTTTGTTATTAAGCTCAACAATAATAATTTCTACCATATAAGTCTCTAACTTAAATTTTAAAATTTCAAAAAATTTTGGGATATTACAGGATGAATCAAATCTGTCTTCTTCCCATGAACTAACTTTCAATGTTCAGAAGACTAGTAAAAAACCACTAAGCCTTTTAGCTATCCTAATTGACTTGTACTCACTAAGGAAATGGATTTCTTTCTTTCCTTTTTTTTTTTTTTTCTCTTCCTTTTTTAAAAATCCTTTTTAGTAAGTTGATGATCAAACTTAAGAGTGGTTGGATTCTCTAATAAGGACTTTTATTGGATTTTAATGTGGTTTTGGATTAGGTTATTAGAAAGAAAGGATATGAAGGTTCAAAATCCCCTTTTGGAGGTAATTTTCCCCTCACAATCATTCTTTGCTTCCTAGGTTCTTGATGTAGGTGAATTTGCAAGAAAATCATCTTAGCTTTTATAATATGGACGATTGCCTTTTCTTTGGGCTCAAATGGGTGACAAAGGACAATGTAAAGTATTCAAGCTAAACACATGTGGCCTTTCATCATTGAATTCATTAAGCTCTTGAATTTGATCATGGTTTGCTATCTCTAGCATAATGATTGATATTACTTTCGTGTCTAATGCTTCAAAACCCTCAAAGAGGACTTTTTCTTTGGATTGTAATGGGGTTTAGTTAAGGTTCTATGAAAAGAATGGGAATTTAAGGCTCACAATTTCCAAATGTGCCCTACCAGTAACATATCTTAGTTAGGGGTTTTCATTTCAAACTTTTTTCCATGTAGCTTTTGCATTATCATTTCCTATTTTTGACTCTTCTTTTTTCTATCATTTTCTTCTTCTCTTTTTTTCTTTCAATTTTCTTTTGAGCTGTTGCTTTCCCTCGAACTTTACTCTTCTTTTAAATCCTTTCTTCATGGCCTTTACGAATATGAACTTACCCCCAGTTAGGCCTACAACTATATTCCTTGGTTTTGGAATGGGTATGAAAGAAAAGCTCATTATTTTTTTAGGCTCAACTTGGTTTATTAAGGGATAACTCTACTTGGTTAAGTGTTTGGGAATTGGGCTCATGAAAGATAGCATTCGATCCTTGAGTTTTTTCACTTTAGGCCTCTAAATGATGACAATCATTTGACCTAAGCTAGCAAGGCTTCCTTTTCTTCTCTCTCTCTCTCTCTCTCTCTCTCTCTCTCTCTCTCTCTCTCTCTTTTGCATCTTTGCTCACCATTTTCTTTGAGGGTAAGCATATCACATTTGACTGCAACTTTGGCCTCTTATTTTGCAAAATATCAATTAGTTCATAGAAAAAATCATGATCATCATCATCTTCCTTGACATGGATTTGATCAGAAAGCTTGGAATGACATCATTGTATTTAGATTTATCATTAGCAAAGCTTGAAGGTAGAGACAACAATGGATAAGTAAAAGCATGCGAGGAAAGCATATATATGCAAGCAAGATTTTGAAGAATATGGATGGAATCAAATGATGTTTTATTGATGAAGGATGGTTTAGACAATGATTAACAAGAAAAGTTGCACCAAGTTCAATGAATCTCCTCCATTGTTCCTTTAGATCCCATTATGCCTTCACCAATGACCAATTTAGGCTTCCATGTACAATTTTTGTGGGATAACAAGAGTTGATCCATAGCTTGAAATACTTTATGGAAAAAGTTTGAAAGATTAGCCAATTTTCACAAATTTTCTTCTTTTTGAAAACCATGCAAAAATCATGTGAAGTTCAAATTTGTTTTGATGTTTCATGCGAAGATATGAGCTTTACTTCCATGAATTGACACTATCATTTGTATTGAAATGCAAGTAAGATGGCCCCAATCTACCTACAATTCTAACTTCTTTTATTTTCTCTCAAAGATGATTTTACCTCCTTTTTTTTATAATGATTTTCTCACTCTTTCGTTTTTAAAGTCTTTCCCACTATTGTCTTCATCAAATAACAATTAATCTCATATTCATACACAAACAAATTTCTTAAGAATGACTCACTTAAGGCTCAAACTCAAAAATTGATAAGGATAGGCTTGTAGAAATTTTAATGCTCAATTTTTCCTAGACCTTCGACCTCAACAACATGAGGAAATAAATATGGTTCTCAAAACAAAGTAAGCCTTCCATCATAGATATTGTCTTATTTTTGAACAATCAGATCAATATGCCTTTAAGTGCAACTCTTGACAGTTCTTATTGGAATATCTTACTCTTTTAGTAATTCTACCACTGGGATCATCAAAATTGGCTTTCAACTTAAAAGATAATGTCATCCATGATAGCATAGACACAATGAAAAGTTTTATCAAACATCACAATTGATCATAAAGAAACAATTGTATGCAAGTTTAACACAATTATTCAATGATAGCATTTAGAAAAATGAAAACTTCAATCTTCACTCCTCCCTAGCTTTAACAAGAAGAAAATGGATTGGCACATTTAACTTCTATAAAGCTGACACCAAAGTTGAAGAAGTGGTTGAGGTAGCAAGTGAGGCATCTTTCATCTTGATGGTCAATCTGTGAATTAGCCTCATTTTTGCCTAGAAATGGCTCACATGCTTGGGTGAGAGAAGTGAGAGGCACAATGATGCCCAACATCAATCTTAGTGAGCTTATAAGAGCTTGTTAAGACTAAATTCTAGATAGAAGATGCATTGCTCCAAAGATAGAAAAATTGCCATGCTTGATTTGTTTATTTCTATTTTGGAGTAGTTTGCGTAGCCTACCTACAAACAAAAAGTAAAAAAAAAAACCAAAAGAAAGTATAATGCTAGAAGTTATCCTATAATTTTGCTTGATTTAGTGCCTCAACAATTATCATATGGATTCACAAACCGTTGATTTCCAACCCTTAAGCCACGACTGAAGCAAAATATCTTTAAACGCATTGAGATTCTCATCATACTTAGGGCCTGTTTGTATCAACTCCTAGGAGCTTCAGCTTTTGGACACTATTTATGTTTCATGAATTTAAATTTTTTTCTTAAAAATTTACATTTTTAAATATTTTTTTAACCTCAAAAAGCTCTTAAACAGTAAAAGTTCAAAAGTTTCAAATCCAAACTTTTCATAAACTCCCTTTTTACTTACCTTTCACTCACTTTTTTACCTTTCTAAAAGCTAAAGCTCTATTTTCCCTCCAATAAAAATTTAAACTTATCACTCATAATAGTACTAAAAAAAAAAAAAGCTCTCACAAGCCACACCAAACAGGCTCTTAAATGGCTATCAAAAAAAGATACTTACAAGCAAATTCAACATGCTTTACAAAGATTGATCATTCATTACAAAGTAAGAGCCTAGTACATCTCACTAAATACATCAACATGGTAGCATTTAAGTCTCTAGTAAAATCCAACTCTCAAATCATTCAAAGAAGCTGAATGAGAAGTTGCATTCTTTTCCTTGATGAATCCCTTGATTGCTAGAGCAATATGAAGTGTGAAGTGATTAAGCTTTTGATCTTCAAGGCTACTTTTGGTTCTTGTCCTTCTAGGCATGCCCCATGGACTTGGCAATTATCAATGATGGGAGAGAAATTCTTGCAATTGAACATCTCTTCAATCCTTTGCTGGTCAAAGCTTTCTCCATGGATGAATATTTCTAAAGTGTCTTGATTGATGAAGAATTGTGCTTGACAATGTATGAACCCATATTTCAATTATTGAAGATAAAGAGTCAAACAAGATTATGGGGTTGCAAGAAAATAAATAAACATGGATGCAAGAATAATAGATAAAGGATGTAGTAACATAAATATGCTCAAAAGTGGTAATGCTCAAAAGTGGTAATGTGTGTGAAGTTGTATCCTAAAACATGGATTTTTCTTCATTGGGCATTCCAAGCAGATCTCATAGGAGAAGTTGATAGTTGACTATAGCAACATTAAGATGGCACATAAGAAATATCACTCATTTGCACATGGCTAAAATCTTGAACTCTTTTAGTGTTTGGCATTACCCTCAAAAAGATCCATGACTAAAAATGCTACTTATCTAAAGAATGATGTCCAAATGTAGAAAGTGAATAACAAATCATACCTCAAGTATATATGAGAGCAAAAACCTATCATAGGCAGAGAAAAGGTTAATGAAGTAAAATGCCCCTTTATGTCCAAGACATGGGACCCCAAACTTCATGGGTGGGATGCTAAGGGAAACTTGTCCTATGTGGGTATTTCTATAAGTCCACTACATACTTTCCTAAAAGGCATTAGGCCTTCTCAACCATTTATCATTTCAAAATTAGTGGGAGATATTTCCAAAAGTTAATACACAAAATGACATTACATCATTAGGTGTTATATTAACCAATGGAAATAACTTAATGGGAATTGATCTTACTCCTCAAAGCAAGAAGAGTTGCTTTTCCAAGCTAGATTTGTAAGGGTTCTAGACTTAGAGGTTGGGTTTACCTCAGACACGTACCTAATGCAAAAATGAGAGTGAGTGTGTGTAAAGGGCATGCCCCTCCAATAACTAGTACAAAGGCAACCACATGAATAGAAACATATATCCCACAATAAGTAGATAAAGGAAATAAGTGGATAAAGCATGTAATGCACCCAATAGGTATAACATGCTCAAACAAATGTACTTGCACAACAAGAAGGGGTCTCCTAGTACTCCTATGCCAAATGCAAAAGGTTAACAACATAGAGCAACCAACACTCAGCATACAACAATGTATAAATAATTGCATAAGAGGGAAAGGACCCACCAAATACTCCATAGCTAAATGTAAAAGGTAAAGACACCCACGTACAAGCAAATAGGCTTGTAAGCATGATGTAGGATGAGCTAATTTCTCTCTAACTAGAGTACTAGTCAATTTAAGTAATATAATGATGAAAATCAAGTATCGTTCTACAGAGATTCTAGACTAATTAATTACTAAAATTTACTAACTCTAATTTTATTTGAATAATTGTAATTAAATGGTTTGAATGAACTAATTAACTAAACTAATTAAAGAAACACTAAATTAACCTTAAGTAACACCAAGAGTTAAAATTCTAAGGCATCTAATTCTGCAATAGTCAACTAATATAAAATTTAGATTAATATACTTCAAAGGTATTTATTACTCATGTGATATCGAGATTTCCTATTTTATTAAATATACTTTTTCAACTTATACTAAACCTATCTTAATCTATTAATCCATTATATCTCTATGTGAATTTAAATAGATAAAGATGCATTATATTCTATGAAATTCCCTAATTTATGTAGAAAATCAAGTCCACTTATTACTAAGGTTGCACAAATCATGCTGCTCTATCTTTGGATTTTGTTCAATTCACGTTATATATTATTAAAAGCTATTGCATAAAATCTCATCTTGGTCTCAATTATACTCTTCAAATCAATTTTAATAGTGACTAATCATTGAAAAGTATTAAGAATAATAATATATACCCCACATGAAATAATAAACTTTAAAAGTATAAAAATCATGAAATTCTATATTAAATTAATCAGGTTATATCATAACCTTAAATAGCTAAATTAGTTTTTAATTAAAGAAAAGAAAATAAAGTCTCATGATGAATATAAAAGTATTTAACATCATAAAATAAAATTTAAGAATAAGTAAAACTAGTTTGACAATATAAAGTTTTGAGTTTTATCTTCTTTTGAAGTTGAATTCCTCTTCTTTTGATATTGAATTTTTCTTAGCTGTCTCTTTCTTGATCTCCCCACAAAAGCCTTAAATCTAGTTTTTGAAAGGGTATTTATAGAGTTAAAAAAATCCTATTAAAGAATAAGTAGAACTTAGGACCAAAAAAAAAAAAGAATTACTAATGTTGAACGTGCTTTTAGTGTTTATACAAGCGTCTAGGTGTTAACAGTTCTGTTTATTTCACGCAAATAGGAATGCTTAACGCATGGTGCTCACACAACGAAATATGTGCTGACATCACACTTTGTAGCAGATTTGGTAAAACAACAGATTTGATCCTCCAGCTTTTATACAATGGGCGCTTTGATCCTATAACTTAAGATTCATTCATTTAGGTTCCAAAAAGGAAATTTTCTTCTCTCAATTCAGTCCCTCAACTTTCAAAAGATATTCAATTAATCCCAAAAACTCTTATTATGCATTCAAGTCCTTTTCTGCACAAAGAATGAGAATTATGTAAAATCTATTGAAAATATATATTGTTCATGCAAATAGTAATAAAATCAAGGCTAAAATAATAGAGTAAAGCATATAAAATGCTTCTCATCAATGCGTGAACATGTGGGAGCATATGATGCATGAACATGTGAGAATATATGATGCATGTCATGATGTAGCAAAATAAGCACTAAACAACAAAAAGGTAAAAGTAACCACCAAAGAATCAAGCCACAAGCAAGGCTCAAATAATGAAAGACTCAACAACTAAATAAAATCAAAATCTAACAAATCCCCTAAGTTAAAATATTAACTCGACCCTCGTGAACCTAGAATATGGAAAACTAAAGATTCTGGGTTCGGTTCCCTAGTAGAGTTGCCAATTTGTTATGACCACTTAAAAATAAAATTATTTTGTAAGGGAAAAAGACTAAGAAAATTAGAGTCACCACTCACCCAAATTATAAGGTGGGATGAGTTACCTAAAATAGTTTGTGTAGAGATCAAGATCAAGGTTTAAGGATTTAGTTAGAAGTGAGAAAAGACAAGCACACACCTCACCATCCTTTGTGTAAACACAATTGCGTACTTTAAAGTAGAGGTTTTAATTCAACTTATTTATTCTTAGGTTTTAATTAAGTAAGCTTGAAAAGGAAATAGGTAAATTTGTAACATTTGAAAAACTTTGGGACTGAATTAGAAAAAATCAAGAACATGCATACACAATTGCTACAAATTAAAATTTAAGGGACTAATTTAACTAAATTTGAGAAAGGAGTACTAATTCAAAACTATTGAAAACTTGTGGACTAAATTACTTGATCACAAAAAGTTTTTTGGGTGAAACTAAAATTCAGTAAAAGACAGTTTTTACTTTGAGTAAGAAAAGTAGACACTTGAACTTAATTAATTATGACAATTAGTTTAATTGAATAGTTAATTTAGCACTAATCAAGATTAATTAGAACTAATTCATTACACTTAGTAGTTTCTAATCAAAATAATTAAGTAAATCTAATTATCTTGATTAAGACCAATAAATTTAATTAATTTACTTTAATTAAAACTACGTCCATTAATTATACACTAAACTAATTATCATAATCATTTTTATTATTATTATTTTTTTAGTTTTTATCTATAATTCCTAAACTAAAATGGGTGACATTAACCCAATCCAAAAACATGACCCAAACACTTAAATAGGTGAAGAACAGATCAAACAACACGCTACATTTTTTTCTTTTTTAAATTTAATGTTCATAGCATTCATGACTTTTAATAAAAAATTCAACCAAAAAAGTAGTGGAAATCGCATCAACACACAACTCACAAACGTAAAAAGTACATATGGAAATTCATACTAAAATTTCATTATCATCCACAAAGATCCTCAACCAACAATAAAAAAACCCAAAAAAAAAATATTCACAGAATTCCATACAATGAAAAGGGCAATTTGGGTAGCCAAATCAAAGTCCAATTTAGGTAGCCAAATCAAAGTCCAATTTAGGGTACCGCACCCACATGATAAGGCCCAAATCGTCGTAGCTCTAGACTTCGATCTTTATGCACATCACGTTTAGGCGCTCGCCACAATTTATAATTTGAGCAAGTGGTAACACTTTATTTTCACATTTTCACACTTAATTACCAATTTATATTTAAATTTTAAGTGATCGTCAATAGTGGCTAGTTATCTTTATTAATTGATGATTCTTAGACTCACTTAAAATGTCTTTTTGAGAAGAAACTTAGTAAAAATGATTATGAATGATAACTATGCCTGCTCGAATGGTGCCTTATGTGAATTCGATAACTATATGGACACCAATATAGCTATTGTTCCTCAAAGCTGGTCGATTTCATTAGGTAATGTTTCTATTTCTAGTTTTTCTTTAGTAGCAACTATAGGTTCAGATTAATTTTAAGGACATGGAGTGTATGAGTACGATATCAATTTATGATGTGCAAATATTTACGTTTCAAAATTAACTCGTTTCGACCTTGTTTATAGTTTCACTTTTTTCTCAGTGTGTGAAACTATCAAAATCACAAGGACAAATTTGATTTCTGGGCAATGACTTTCTCAAATTTGCTATAGTACTCTCCCCCATCTTACAATGTTTTTTCATTTAATTTTGCCATCCAATGTTTCTTTCTCCCCTTCATCTGATAGCGATGGCATTTTGGTCATTTCCCTACTAAAATAATTTGCTGATTGTTCATAGAGGTTGTTTTGTTGTTCATAGAGGTTGTTTTCTCTGTTTGTCATTGTTGCTTCGGGTCTCCCTTTCTTTCTCAGAGCATGACTTTTAGGTCTTTTTGCTTTCCTGTGTTTTCATAGAGTTTAAGTTGATCTATTTCCTCTTTTGTGTTTGATTCAGTCTTCTAGAATCTAGTCTTTGGTCATTGATGGTTCCCAAATCCCTTGTCCAGCATGAAAACCCTAGATATATTTCCTTTCATCAACATCTTTTCCACTCGAGGTTAGACTTGAACGCCTTTCATCCACACATCGAGAAGAGAAACTGAGGTGAGAATGTTAAGAATGCTAGGGATTTAAGGTCAAAATAGTTAAATAGCATCTGGAAAGGTGAGTATAGAGCTACCCAGCCAAAGCATTTTTGCTTTTTCCAATTTCTTTTGGCTGGGTTTTGTTGTTTGTTTTCTGGTGTTACATGGCAAGATCGTTTTTATGGCTATCTTAGATTTTCCTCTTAGTTTTACTTGAATTATCCAAGTTTCGTTGAATTTAATCCAATTTTGTAACTTAAAATTATATTGAATTTGTTTTCCACTGAAGAATTTTCCCTCGAAACATGGTTTAAATTTAAGATTTGATAGTCTTCTCTATGTTGGTTTTTTTTTTTTAAAGATAATGGATACCAACAATTGGAGGCCTAATGTTCCTAATGGAGAGCCCACCATGGACACGGTTGATTGGAGAACCTAGTTACAGCCTGATTCACGGCAAAGAATTGTTGACAAGATGTAAGTTAAACTATTTTGTGTAAAGTGAAGTGATTGTAGATTGCTTAATTTATTTTTCTAAAGGTTAAGCTTATTGCCTTGAGGGGAACCTTAATATCTATTCCCAGGTTTATTGTTTGTTGTGCAATTAAATCTATAAGAAAGCTGCCAACGACCTAAGATATCTTAGTGGTAATTCTTCTTTTGTCGGAAGTAAAAGGTCTTGAGTTCAAGTCACATGACATGCTAGTGAGGTGGGGGTAAAGGATAGAAGAGAGGGGGTAAAGGATAGGAGAGGGTTACTTCGCATTGTGCAACCAAGATAAAATATATATATATATATATATAAAACTTTTTCTTTACCTTCCTTTACCATCTAATTATTTCCTTTTGTGGTTTTTATTTTGTAGGATTGTTAATTTAAACTCTTCATATTTTAAGTCATCAAAGTATGAATTTGTCATAAAATCAAGTCACAAGTTTTAGGTTATCATCTAATTCATCATTTTTATGGGTTATTAAATATTTTGGGAATATTTCTTCAAAAAGGGGGAAAAAAAAGGGGAATCAAGAAGGATTCCTATGTTCCAAAAAAAAAAAAAAAAGAAATGTTTTCCTATCTAATAAAGGCTAAAGTCAATTACAAGTATTTTTTACTGTTCTTCAAGATGCTAAATATT
This sequence comes from Rubroshorea leprosula, assembly GCA_020521535.1. Classification (NCBI taxonomy): domain Eukaryota; kingdom Viridiplantae; phylum Streptophyta; class Magnoliopsida; order Malvales; family Dipterocarpaceae; genus Rubroshorea; species Rubroshorea leprosula. The sequence goes on along the minus strand of BPVZ01000239.1, from coordinate 32,560 downwards.
AGTGCTATATAGTTTAGTTTTTCAAATCCCAGAGGAAGCATGCATGTATATCTATCTAGGAATATAGCAATGTGTATTTGAACATTTGTTGTTTGATGGCTATCAGATGTTCTCTGTCATGCTTTGGTTCCTTCTAAGTTTCTTTTCCTTTATTTCTTTTCCTTTATCTGGTGACAATGTATACATGAGATTTGAAGTGAAATTCTCGTAGAAACTGATATGTTCCATGAATTATTTTTATAGCTGGAAAATAACTACACCACGCAGAGTCATCCCAAAGGGCAAAGAAGAGATAGAGAAGGAGGTAAGAGAGAGGAGGTCAAGAGAGAGCAAAATCTGGTAAGATTCCAGATAGATGGCCAGAAAACCTGAGCCGCCATCTAGCTAGGTAAAACCTATAATTTTATATTTTGTTTATTTCTATGGCAGCTGATTTTTTCTTTGCATTGCTTTAATGGCACATTCTTCTTACCTGGCTAAGCATTGCATTTTGATAGAAAATTACTTTGGTTATATGCAAATTTGTTCGTTATAGGTTTTTATTGTTGTTGCTACAAGTAGTTGTGAAGTTTGTATTTTGTGGCAATTGTTGATGATATATGATTACACTTGCAAGTGTTTATATCTGGGTAAATGCATATTTGATGCTGGATGCGAATTTTTTTTTTTTTTTTACTAATTTTCTTCCTTTTGACTTGGCATTTTTCAGTATCTATTTTCCCCCCCTTATGCTCTTTCTTGCTGGTCATGGTTTCCCTTTACGTGTAGTGAGTATGGCTTCCTCTGGGCTCCTTTTTCTTCTCAATATATTTTTGTCACTATTAATTGGACATAATGTGGATAACCGGCTCATAAATTACAGATAGAGAAGTATGGTTTTTTCTGTGATCTTTTTTTAGCTTTTTATTTTCATGTATGTGTTTTTAAGTGGATGTCTTTACAGTCATACTTACTTTAATTTCTATTTTTGCAATATAATATTTCTTGCAAAGTTCAGATACAAACGTGCTTGGTATATTTAAGTGATGTAGGGGCATCAATTAATCAAGTCTTCTTTATGAGATTTCAACATGTTTGGATTATTGCTAACTGGGAAACGGACAGGGAGATCAAGAGGGTTGGAAAAAGGCCTGTTTTGCAGGGGTTTCATGTTATATAGACTTATTAGAATTAATTTCCCATTTAAATATATCATATAAACTATTTTATACAAAAATATATAACTTAAAATAAAAACTTCAAATTTTAAAATATGTAATCTAAAATTATATAAATTAAACTTCTTTTAATAATAATAATAATAATAATATATACAACCATTTACCCTGGCAAAGTTGGTGGGTCAAGCTTGTTAGAGTGAAATTTGCTCATCACCAAAGTCACGATGTAGACAAAAGTTTATACAAAATAG
>BPVZ01000237.1:103404-118293 GCA_020521535.1 Rubroshorea leprosula | reverse complement strand
TATATATAATTTGATTTTTATTTCAATTATGTAATTTGTTTAGTATAAATACATATTATATTATATTCAAAGTGACACTTCACAAATTGATTCTCATTTACTTTATTTTTCTAAGACTGAGGGAGTAATGATTGAGATGCAAATAATTTTGAATAATCATATTTCTAAATAATGATTATGAGTAGCTACAACTAAATAATGATTATGAGTAGCTACAAATTATAGTACATATATTGATGTGTATCAACTTGATAATAATGACTATATTAGCTTAAAAAACCCATTTAACAAGTAGAAAATTTGTTGTGCAATCGAGACAATATTGAATTATAAAATATAAATTATTAGATGAGAAATGGCCCTTAAACATGATTTTCTTTAAAAAGTACAAAATAGGTTCTAAATGAACCTAGCTCCTTAGTGTAAGCAGGAAGTAAGAGCACTTACAAAGAACTTAAAAGTAAAGAAATAGCTGTATAACAAATTTTAAAATGTTTAGATATTCTATTTATCAAAAGGCTAAATTAAATCACCAAAAAATAATAAAGTAAGAAGTAAGAATCCTTAAAGGCTCTTAATATATTCAACAAGATAAAAGTTAAAAGAATTATGCACACAACAAGGGAGAGAGAGAGAGGGGTAAATTTTATATATAATAATAAATCAAAAAAGTGTATTAGAGGGTGGATTATAAATATACTTAAATACTCTTAATAAAATTAGTTTTTATATTATTTTATTAAGGATATTTAAGTAAATTTATTGGGGCAAACTACCCTTTTAATATATAATCTACCTTATAAAACATGAATTTCATAATAAATAGAGATGCATGAGTAACTAAGGAAGAATAATATTGAGGGAATAAGAACAAGCAAAATGAATGAAAAATTAATAACAAATAAATTATTAATATATTGGGAGAAAATAAATGTAGATAAATATAATTATAAAATGTGAGAGAATAAGTTAAAAGAATAAGACCCAAGAAAAATTAATGAAGGATGGAGTGTATGTAAGTAAAAAAGTATCAAGGGTTAAAAACTAGTAAAAAAAAGAGATACATTTAGGTAGATAGAGATTTAAAGGAATGAATAAGAAAAAATAATAGAGATGAAAGGATAAAAGGAAAGAGAATAATAACAAATAAATTACTAATATGAAGTGGGAAATGGAGGGAAATAATATAGGTTCTTCACCTTATATTGGTTAAGATTCATAATGTGGATATGTGAATAATTTTATTACATATATTACTAAATTATTTGTGATTTTAAAATATTTATGTTATTGTAATATCAAGGAAACAGAAAATATTTAATGATAGAAAGAAAAATTGGGGTCAAAAAAATATAATGATAGATGAAAATGTAATGGTTGACTAAAGAAGAATAATAGAGATAAGAGGATAAGGAAAGAAAGAATAATAATAAATAAATTATTAATATAAAAAGAAGATGCGAGGATAGATATAAGAGTTTTTAGGACTCAATTGAGACAAGTAAAAATATGAAGATGCAATTGAGAAAAAAGTGGACCAAATTGAGGTGAGTTCAAATGCATGGACCAGATTAAGTCAAATGCAAATAGAAGGGTCCAGGTTACATGGAATCAAAACTTTTAGGTGAAGTCAACAAAATGATTTAGAATGCGTGAATTAGGTTTGAACATCTTTGACTCCCATTTTTTTTCCTTTTTGGTTAACTGAGAAAGGAAATTACCCTTTTTTTCCTTCTTTTTTTTTTAGTTAATATTAGGGCCTGCAATTGAGCCAACACACATTTGTTGTTGAAGTGGGTCCGAGAAAAACTGGCTCTCTCTTTTTCTCATAGTTTTTTTCTTTTTTTTTTTTTTTCTCTTTTTGAAGAATGGGCTGAAGGATATGAGTTCAACGGGTTAAGCCCGACCCGTTAAACAAGATCCATCGAAACTTGGCCTTAAATTTATAATAGGAAAAATTTTAGAGATTATCATAGAACTTATTGTACATGGGATTTTACCATTAACTCACCAAATTTAATGTCAATTACCATCTCATGCATATTTTCTTCACTATCACTTTTCTCTCCCAAAATCTTCGTTTGTTTTGATTTAGTTTGCTGACTTCTTCAGTAAATTAAAAGACTTTAATACTATCATAATATTTTATTTGGGTTATATTTTCCTTTAAGTTTTAAATGCAAGATGCATATGCAGATGCATGCAAAACCAGAATTTTATCACCGTTTCTTTATGTAATAATGTAAATAATGTGTTGGATGCAGTGACTGCGTTATGGACTTGTTGGGATCAATTATTGAAATAGTGAAATGTGTTGGTGGCCCAATTGTGAGACATCTGAAACATCAGATAAAATTCAACGATTCTCTGGAAAAATTCAAGAGGAGGAAAGATGACTTGCGCAGTCGAAGGTGTGACATTGAATCAAAATTGAGCACAGAGCGTCGCTATGGGAAGGTTCCTAGGGTGGAAGTGCAAAGATGGTTGGATGATGCAGAAGTGTTTATTGCAAGACCAGAGGTTGAAGATGAAGTGAATGGTTGGGGATGTCTCTCATGTTGCTGCCGAGTAAAGATTCTAGAGGGAAGGGTTCAGGAATTGAACGAAATATATGGCAGAGGGGATAGATACACTGATGAGTGTTTGGTCATTGATGATCCATCAGCTTCGGTAGTTGAATTGACAACATCAGAGTTACAAGGCAGTGAGGCTGTTAAAGCAAATATTTTGGCATGCTTGAAGGGGGAAGAGGTGACAATGCTTGGAGTTTGGGGGATGGGGGGAGTCGGGAAAACAACAATAATGAAGCATGTCCATAATGAACTGCTAAAAGAAGGTAAATTCAAGAAAATAATTTGGGTAACTGTGTCACAAAACTTTTATATCCCCAAATTGCAAGATCAAATTGCATGCAGCTTGAACTTGAAGGAAAAGTTGGAAGAGCGTCAAAATGAAAGTATTCGTGCAGGAGTGTTGTCAAAGATGCTAGAGGAACAGAAGCCTTACTTGCTGATTCTTGATGATGTGTGGTGCAGTTTCGAACTTGAAACAGTTGGAATTCCTAAGCCAAATGGCTGCAAGTTAGTATTGACTACACGGTCACTAGAGGTTGTTCGTTCACTGGGTTGTAGAGAAATCAAAGTGAAGATTCTTCCACAAAAGGAAGCTTTAAATTTGTTTTTGAATAAAGTTGGAGATGCTGTTTTATCAGATCATGAAGGGGGCATTAAAAAGGATTTAGAATCAACTTTGAAGGAGATTGTGGATGAATGTGATGGTCTTCCGTTGGCACTTATTACAGTTGCTGGCAGCTTAAAAGGAATATCTGAGTCACGGTTGTGGAGTGTTGCACTAAATCAATTGAGAGATTGCAAAAGAAATGTAACAGGTACAGATGATGCTGATGCATTTCAGATATTAAAGTTCAGTTATGATCGTTTGAGAAGCCAACAGATGCAATATTGTTTCTTATACTGTGCACTGTATCCTGAGGATTACAAGATTCCCAAGGATGAAATAATTGAATATTGGATTGGTGAGGGGTTTATAGATGAAATGGAAACTTGGCATGCAATGAAGGATGAGGGTTATCATATTTTGAGGAAACTTGAAGAGAATAGCTTGTTGGAATTGATTGAAGATGGAGTTGGAGCTTATGTGAGGAGGCATGATCTTATCAGCGATGAAGTTAGAGCTTATGTGAGGATGCATGATCTTATCAGGGACATGGCCTTGTACATTATAAGAATGAGTCCAAGAATGAGTCCTCGATTCTTGTTAGAAGCTGGCAAAGCATTGACAGAGCTACCAGAAAGGGTAATATCTGCAAAAGGTGTTGAAAAGGTTTCATTAATGCATAATCATATTGAAGAAATTCCATCCAACTTGGTATCTTCAACATGGACAAGGGTCACAACCTTGTTGCTAGCCAATAACAAATTGTCAACAATTCCAGAATCAGTCTTTGAGCACATGCCAGAGCTAAGAATTCTTGATCTGTCCTTCAATCTGCAGTTAAGTAGCTTGCCAAATTCTGTCTCCAAATTGGTGAAGCTTACTTTCTTGTTGTTGGAAGACACGAGCCTAGAAAGGGTACCATCTTTATCAGGCCTTGAATCTTTGAAAAAGTTAAACCTTAGGGGGAGAAGAATCAAAGAAGTCCCTGAAGGCCTGGGAATGTTGAAGAATTTGAAATGTCTTTTTCTTTGGGTATCACAAAAAGGTTACATGAAATTGAAGGGGGACGTGGTTGGGAGATTGAAGAAGTTGGAAGTTTTTCAGGGCTGGTTCCCCACTGCGAATGAAATGAGAATTTTTCTCAAATGTGAGCCTAATAGGCTGAGTGACTATTTTATTATTGTTGGAAGCAATTTGAATATGTCTTACCGTCTTCCAATAAAGTTACCAAGATATAAGAAAATAATGGTGTTCGAGGAGACTAGTATTGTTGGAGAGAATATGGTATTTCCCTCCGTACAAGAATTACGTATTGAAGCTTGCCACGACATAAGAAGCTTAAATGATATTTCTGTAATCAAAGATGCAACAGAATTGAGGAGATGTTTGATTTCGAAATGTGATGGCATGGAGTGCTTTCTTTCCTCGTGGATTAACAACCCAGTCGTTCAAAACCTTGAGTGTCTGGATCTGTCCAATTTGCACAAATTGGATGGGTTGTTTGAAGCAAACGTCATGGCGACGTCATCACCTCCACCTAGGGCTTTTTCATCTCTCCAAGAAGTTTGGATTCACGAATGCAAAAAAATAAGGAAGTTGTTTTCATCTTGGAAGTTGGTGGAATATCTCCAAAGTCTAGAAAGGATTGAAGTCTATGATTGTGAAGAAATGGAAGAAGTAATAGCATCAGATCCAGAAGAAGAAGGAGAAGAAGGAGGGGACACCATCAAGAAGCTCATTCTTCCAAAATTAAAATATCTGAGTTTACAAAACTTGCCAGCATTGAAGAGCATCTGTAGCAGGAGGGCAGTAATGGTATGTGATTCTCTTGAAGAGATTAGAATTTGTGATTGCAAGGGCCTAAGGAGGATGCCTCTTTCTCTTCCCCTGGTTGATAACGCCCAACCATCTCCTCCTCCTCCTACCCTCAAAGAAATCCTTATACTTCAACGAGAACTAGAATGGTGGGAAGCGTTGGAGTGGGACCATCCCAACGCAAAGGATCTCCTTCGACCCATTGTTCGATTTTTCGGTTGATGTATCCAGGATTCCATCATCGGGGTTGGAACAGTTGAAATCGATGGATTATCCACAAGATTGAAAGGTAAGGATCAATTTGCTATTTTAATTTAGGTGCTACTCTCTGCAAATCTTTGTTTTGGCATTCATTTCCTACGAACTGAAAAAAATTTTAATGAATGAAAATGCATAAATAAATTCCTTGATCATTGTTAAAAATGTATAGTAGTGCTTAATTTCTCTTCCCTGTGATGTTTTAGTAATGGATTTTTCGACCCATGCTTTAGTTGAGGATTATACATCATCGGAGTTGGAACAGTCAGAATCTGAGGGTTATCCAAAAGATTGAAAGGTAAGAATCAATTTGCATATTTTAATTTAGGTATGATTATGCAAATCTTTGTTCTACCATTCATTTCAAACAAATTGGGGAATTTTTTATGAATGAAAATGCATATATATAAATTCACTAAAAAAAAATGTATTAGTAGTGCCTGATTTCCCTTCCCCATGATTTTCCAGTAATGAATTTCTCTCTGTTTTTTCAGTGGATCAGGAACTCGGTTCATTCAACCAGTCTGTTGTTGCTTTTCCTTACGGGCTTCAAAAGATGTCCCTTCTACTACCCTTGTGTGGATTGTTTTAATGTGATTCTTGTGTTTTCATACGTTATGTAAATTAATTGTTTTGAAAACTGATTTAGAACACCATCTGTATTCTTATGTATTTTGTTGCATTGTTATGTATCTTGGTTGTACCATGTACATACATAAATATGTGCTTTCAATCTAATCTTTGATGAATTAGTTGGAGAGAAAGCAGGAATTCCAACCCACAATTATCAACTCATGAATTCATTGATTCTCTTCTTTTTTCTTTCTTCTTCTTGTTCAACAATGCAAGAACACTGAGAGCCGAGAATGGCTTTTCAGTTCTTTACTCTCTAAAAAGTTCTAAGTGTAGATCTTAGGAATCATATACAAGTCAGACTGTGATTCATATTGTCACATCTTTACAAGCCTGAATGTGGTCATAGTCATTTAACTAGAATAGAAGGCTCAGTGCCACACTAAAGGACCCTACTGCAATTCTAGTTCCTGTCTTGTTTGGTGATAGACCTCCAACATTGTCAAAGTAAGATGTTAAATTGACCCCTTTCTACTCCATCCTTGATCGCTCTCAGCCTTAGGTGCATAATGCTATGTTTCCCAGTTCAACAACGGTTATCCTGCACATCTGCTACATCTAGTTTTGGACAGCACACTCAATGCATGGGTTAGCTCTCATTTTTTTAAGAAAAGTTGAACAATAGGAAATTATCTTAATGATTGCAAGTGTTAGTTTTGAAAGTTGTTTTCCATTCTTCTGTTTGCTACCAAAATGGAATGAATCTCTCAGTTATCTTATAATTTATTTTGAGTTTGGGTTCAAAGTAGATAGGGCTAATGGGGAAAATACTTCTTGAGTTTCATCCACATAAGGAGATGTTCTTCTTGCTCACAAAGGTGAGGACTCAAATAAATCGTTTGGAGCTATAACATTTTTGTTGGTTTTGGTGCAATAGTTATACTTTTCTTTGTGTACTGTTAGCATATTGGCTATAATTGTTATGTGAGGTAGACAATAATTCCCTTCTATTAATGTGTTTAAGTGAGATTGTTCTGTTTTATACTAAAGTTCAAATTATGGACCTTGTGAAACTTAAACAAGTTAAACTTTGATTCTTAACAAGCATGAATGTAATAAAACTAGCATAATTCAGAAGAATAATAACCATACTTCCTGACTTGATATTGACTTTGTAATCAAATTTTATTAGGACTTACTGATTTTAGCTCTTAAATTTGTGGAAGAAACATGATCGATCTACTTCAGATATGACATGGATTAGAAGAAAGATGAAGACAACACACTAAATAAAGGTGAAGCTGAGATTGATATTTTACATACAAAGAGACTAGACTTAAGCTGGAGTCCATTGTAACTATTACACTACCCTGTATGCTGCCCAAGTACCAAACAGTGAACTATACTCTAGTTGATTGTCTAGTTTATATACTTTGTAACTTGCTTAATAAAGTGAGGACCAAAATACTAGCTAGATATCTACCTTTCCTCTACTCCCATTTCTTTTGCAATATGACCAATACATGATGATTTGTTTTTTAAATTTTCAAATGTATTTTAGGTTGTCTAACTAAAGCTGTTGAGAAGCAATTAATGAGGACCAGCTAAAAGGATGTAAAGATCTCAACTGTTGATGGGTGTCCAAGGTCGAGATAAGCAAGCCACTACGATTTCCCTGGTTTGATCAAACTCTGCCAACGAGGTACTCTAAGCTACAATTCTAAGTTCTAACTATTTTTTCCTTGAGTGGATTCTATATTGGAAATAAAATTGTGGCGTTTTAAATATGTTTAGATGGGGTTTTCAAGTGACAGCAGGCGAATGAATGTGGTTGTGACTCGAGCAAGAAGACGGTGTTGCCTTGTCTGTGATACTGAAACAATAAGAAGTGACAGATTCTTAAGGCAATTCATTGAGTACTTTTTGGAGCATGGCCAGTATCTAAGTAGCTCTAAATACTGTAATGAATACATGAAGAATTTGATGGTATAAGATTCTTTGTCGCCAACTTAGGGCATTTCAGTTTATAGCCTAATCTGCTACATCTATATTTAGCAGCTCAGGAAAATGGTTAGTAGGATGTTCTTGTAAAGATTAATTTTTATTTGTTGTTATTTATCTAGGAAGTCATTAAAAAAATATGGTGCCAGACATTCCGATCATCCTTGTTATATTATTTTTTGAACTTAGGTGAGATGTCGTTGTAGTGACTTGATGAGTTTTTATAAGCAATGTGTTGTACGGATAGGAGTACCACTTTATACTCCCTTTTTTTTGTTGATAAAAAGGGATAGTTATTAGGGTAATTGCATTTGATATTGGAATGTTGATATACAACAACAATTGTGAGTTATTTAGATTTTAGTGTATCAAGAGTTGCAAATTTAAGTTAACTTTTAAGCATCAAAAGTAATAAGGTTCGTAATTGAAGTAGATGTTAAAAGAAGCCAAGTTAAAAGAGTGACTATTGAAACATCATTAATACTCTGTTTTGTTCGAAGGAAAGAAGGTGAAAGAAAGGGAAAGGAGGTGATTTTCTTTCCATCAATGGAATTAAGCTGTTAGACTATCGAACGAAATAATTTGATTGATTAGAATTATTTTTCTTCCCCTCTTCCGTCTTTCAGACCAAACAAAATGCTGTGAAGTAATAAAAAAGGTGAAGGTAGATTGGTTTTAAAAATTTGAGGGAAACTTTACAAGCCAAGGCCAAAAGTTGAGGACTAGAGTAATCTTTTACGCATGTCAGTAAACCTCTTAAAAATGGGGAATTCTCTTATTCCCTCTCTCTAAACTAAACAGCGGCAATAGACGCGAAGCAGTAATGGCTATGATGGGAGACAAGACGAAGAAGAAATCGAGTGCTGTGACTTTGCAACAGTTCATCTCCAATATGACTCCTTTAATCGATTTGGAGAAAGTTTTTTTTCTCCCCTTCTAAATTCTCTGTTTGGATTTTTCGAACTCTATATCAGCTTCGGTTGCTATTGGGTCTAGGTTTTCATTAATATTTATTGCCAATTCAGAAATGGGTGTCTCTGTAAATCATCTTCCCAATCATTGGGTACCAAACAGTTGAAGAATTTTCATGAATGAAAAGGCACATATTGGTTGATTTTGTTTAAAGGGTAATGCTTTCCAGGTGATTGCTTAGTAATGAACTGCAAAATGACGCAACGGTGAGGCTAGCATTTTTCTTTTTTTAATAAAATATCAAAAAATTAAAAGTCAGAGGAATGATGTTAAAAAGAGAGAGAGAGAGAAGGAAACAAGTTTAAGTTCAAGAATTAGAATACATGCATGTATAATATAGAGTAATTGTAGTAAAATTTATTAGCAGGTTAGTTACTATTTTGTTGCAGGATTTTTTGTGATTCTTTTTATTCGACAAAGTTTCACTTCAAAATGCCTGATTAGCCTAGCGCCTAATTGTGCCTAGGCATGCTTAATTGTGCCTAACCATGCCTAGGTGCACTTTTATCATGCCTAAGCATCCATGGAGCATACAAGCATTTACAACCACTGCCTAAATGTTTTCTGCGATGCTGCTTATTTGCAACATTTTGTTTTTTTGTTGTGTTGGAAGCTGAGATATCAGCCTCTATTTCTTCAGGTGCATCAAGAAATTTGGATAGTGCTCAGAAGAGGGGCTTCATTATTCTGAATTTGAAGTGTCTCGATGTTCAGGTTGTATATTGTATGAATTACATGCATGGTTTTGAAGGAAAAAATTGTCTGCAAAATTATTTATTTATTCACTCAAATAAGCATTATTTCATATATTAGTTACTGTAAACTCTTTTTTTTTTCCTCATGTTTGCTACCAAAATAGAACATTGAATCACTCAGTTATCTTATAATTTGTTTTGCGTTTGGTTTTCAAAGTAGACAGGGACCAGGGTTGATGGGGAAAACACTGCTTGAGTTTCAATGACTAGTGGTGGGAGCTCTTACATTTTTTATGGTTTTAATTAGTGCCTTAGAATGTAGACCTTATGAATCTTATGCAAGTCAACTTTGATTCACATATGTTGTCATATCTTCTTGACAAGCATGAATGCAATAAACTTTGATTCTGTAATCAAATTTTATTAAGACTTACTGGGTTAAGGTTGTCAATCTGTGTAAGGGTCATGATAGATCTGCTTCAGATGTGAAATAGAATAAAAGAAGGATGAATAAGACAGAAAAATGAATGAAGGTGAAGCTGAGATTGATATTTCACATGGAAAGAGACTTACTCAAAATGGAGTCCAAGGTTCTGATACTGGAATTATTGCATTACCCATATACTACATAGGTATAAAAGACTGTACTGTGCTATAATCAGTTGCATTTTTTCTCTACTAACCAAATATCTTTCCTTCTTCTACTTCCATTCCTTTCACAAACTGACCAATACATGATGTAGTTATATTGAAACCAAATAAGAGCTGAATAGGATCTCCTTTGCTTTGGCAAGCAAGGTGCAGTTTACCTGTTAAAGGTGATTGCAACTTCAAACTTTGGGTTATTTCATTGTGGATTTTAATGTTTCTATTTGTGTGATTTCCTCAACTCTTGTGCTACTATAACGAACAGGATTTCTCAATCACTGTTGCTTTCGATCGCATCCCTGAAGCAGGTTTAAATAGTCCCTTAACCAGAAAAAGTGGCAAATGAGGTATACTATTCAACTAATTCTTTGCTTCATATTGGTTTTAACCATTACATAATATGGGCAACAATTAATTCCCAAGCATTGTATGCATTTCAGTACTCTTGAATTATGCTTATTGTACCATAAAATGGCTTTTTAGTTATTGATTCAAAGTGAAAAGTTCTAAGTACGGACTTTGGGAATCAGATAGAAGCCAGACTTTGATTCATTCTGCCACACCTTTAAAATTCTGAACCAGAGGTAAGTCATAGAACTACTAAGGAACACTCAGTGCCACATTTTCTTACCTAAGATTGATTGATTCTTTAATCCAATTCACTATTTTGTTTTAGAGATGGTGATCCCAATTAATTTATCTGTGCCGGTGACATGTCATAAGAGGAAGGACGCATGCAGTGATGCAGTTAATCAGTAGAGGTGTACTAAAGTGACTTATTGTGGATCTAATCTCTGTCTTGTTTGGAGAGACACCCCCAACATTAACATTAATAAAATTGATTAAGGGGAGGCGCAGCAGAGCTGAGGTGGTTGATTGGGTACCCTACTTCTTCACTGGATAAGTCCTTCTCCAACTCTTTCCAGCTTGAAAGAAATCACCCAGGAGGAGAGTCCCCATATCCAGGTCTGTATTTGTTAGGGTTTTAAACATTTCTTGCACCATTCTTGGGTATGTATCTATTGTGTTGATTTCAATTTTTGCTGTTTGTGTAAATAGGGGTTTGAAAAATAATGGTTTTCTTTTGCTTACTGCTAATTTGCAATCTTTTCTATAGCATTTCCTGTTTTGATCAAGGTTTCTTGAAATTGTTGATCAAATGGCAGTGGTGGCATAGGATGAAGGATGTCTGAAGGAGATGAATGGATGGCTGGATGAAATGCGGGAAAGTGAGGAACTGAGAGTCACCAATGATCCAGCAAAGGTTTGATCTTGTTTGACAGACATATTATTCATAATCCTTACTACTATTTGTTTGGTTACCAATAAAGTGGTAACAAGGAAAATGTAAATGTTTTGCAGGATGAGAAAGAAGTAGAAGAAATTGAAGATGTTGTGTGGGTGGAGAAAACAGGGGAATGTTTGGTGGTTCATTTCAAGTGTCCCTGCGGCAAAGGCTATCAAATTCTTCTCTCTGGAGGCAAATGCTACTGCAAACTCATGTAGGTTCATCTTTCACGTCATTTGAGGAAGATATGTTGTTGTGAATCATTCTTTTAGACTGCACAGGAAGCTTAGGACTGATTTTTATTTCTTCTGCGACTTGTGCCATCTTGGCACATGTTGTAATTGAAACAAAGAGGTTTAGAGATTGGATGGATTTGTTCATTAGGAGGAAAACATTTTGTTGTCATCATTCTTTTTGTACCATTGCAGAACAATATACGCTGCAATTGAATGAAGGTTTTACAAATATCTGTTCTCTTCAGAGCTTTTGGTTGCCTAGTCGGAGCTTTACGGATTTCTATACCATGCCCTCTCTAATTATCTCTGGTCTTTCTTCCATTGTTCCATTAATAATAGGAAAAAAATATTGACTTGGCTGCAGTGCTGCGGTTTGGTATGCTTTAGTCACAAATAAAACTCCTGGTGACATATTAGAGACCACTGGCTCTGAAATGGTCAAAGGAATGTTCACTCACCCTTTTTAGCTCCAGCCTTTATCACTCTCAGGTGTGTAATTACATACTTTTCCGGTGCAGCCATGCTTGTGCTTTTCTGTTGACAATGGTTCATTACCTTTTACTTCGGCCTTTTTATTTTTGGGTCTGTGTTTGGAGCCCCGTTAAATTGGGCCAAAAACAAAAGTAAATTAAATTATCTTGGGCCTTAAGGTTAAATTTTATTGGGCCTGCTTTATTTGAGCTTTTTTAGGATTTAGTTGGTCTCAATTTTTAAATTGTTTAAACATAATTCCTCCATTTTTTTCAAAAAAGTAGCCATTTTGAAAGAAACTGTCCTTAAAGGATGTATTTCTCCTGCATGGACCTCAAAGATGTTGAGAAGCAATGTAGAAATCTCAACTTCTGATGTTTTTCTAAGGTTGAGAGAAGGAAGTCCTAAACTCCTAATTATGTCCATACAGGTTCAATGAAACGCAACTAAGGAGGTATTTTAAGTTACTGTTTCATCTCTTTTTATTATTATTATTTTTTTTTTTGGCCTTTGGTAGAATTTTGAATTGGAATTTAATCTGTGGCATTTTAAATATATTTATGTGGGGTATCTTTAGTGACCTTTGGCAAATGAATGTGACTGTGACAAAAGCAAGTAGACATTGTTATCTTGCCTGTAACACTGAAACCATAAGTGGTAACGAGTTCATGAAGCGATTGATTGTGTACTTTAAAGATTACAATGAGTATCTAAGTGGCTCTGAATACTGCAGTGAATAAGTAAAGATCATAATCTTTACCCACACATCGTGGCATTTCAAATTTTTTGCCTGGTCTCCTAAAGCTAAAGAAAATGGATGGAAGGCTATTCTTATAGAGTTTAATTTTTATATATATTTATTTATCTGAAAAATCATCAAAAAAATTAAGGTGCTAGACATCCAATCATCTCTGATTGTTTTATCCTAAAAAACAGTAAATAGGGTTGCATGGTATGGAATCGGTATTTAGGACTTGAAAGATCGATTTTCTTATTATATTTTTTGAACTTCAGTCATGGGAAATATCATTGGTACTCTTATTCAATGAAATTATTTTTGTTAATAAAAAAATTATGTGCTTCGGAATGTTGGGATATTATTTTAAAATATATTTTTTAATTTATATTATATTTTTTGTGCAATTTAAATTGAAAAATAATAATTTAATCATATATAATATGATATAAAGATTCTTCAACCAATACTTTCTTTTATGTTAATATAAATCAAACTTATCGATTAAATGAGCCTAAACATGTGAATACAACTCCTATGCTAACGAAAGATTAAGTTCAAGTTTCCGTGGAGAGTAATTTTTTTTTTTTATAAGTGAGTATAAATATCATCTTACAAAAAAAATAAACATAAAACATAATATTAATATGAGTTTTACTGAATTAATACCTTATATGAATTTAACAAAAACTTTAATTTAAAATTAATGTTAAAAATTTAATCTTTTATAATATTAAACAATTAATTTAAAGATATTAAAAATAAAAAAATAAAAGACACACAGAACATAATTCTCCTTAAAACTTCTTGTCAGGGTCAATGACAAAGGCTGTACAGATTAGAAGAATATTCAAGAACTCAGTTAAGTGACTTAAGCGCCTCCCTTGGACTGTTATACCATAATTTTTCTATCAAATCCATTCCTGTTTTAACTTCAATCCAAGAAAGAGTTTTAAATTTGATTAGCTCAAAATACCTCACTAGGGGATTTTTCCTCATTCTTAAATATCTTTGGTCTCTCCAAAACCCTAAGTACCATGCTGCTGCAAACCAAACTACTGTCCAAGAGTCTCTTTGAAACCCTCTTGGAACCAAGCCAATATGTTGTACGAAGTGACTTTTACAGTTCCCATGTGCTGCAGCCTTTATTCCCCACCAATCACCGCATAAAGACCATACTTTCCAAGATTCCTCACAGGAGAACGGCAAATGATCGATAATTTCTTTATACTTTTTTTCCACAAAATCATCATAGCCTAAAAGCCACACTTTCCACGATTCCTCACGAAGGGAACAGAAAACGATCAATAATTTCTTCTTATTTTCCACAAAACCAATCATAGCATAAAGATTCCATTACTTATTTTCAAAAAAAAAAAAAAAATCATAGCATAAAGACCATACTTTCCACCATTCTTTACAAGACAACAGCCAATGATCAGTAATTTCTTCGTATTTTCCACCAAGAATGCAAAGGGGATTTTGGCCCTCCTGCAGTAGACCTCTCCTTATTTAAGTTTGCTTTCGACTAATTAACGTAAATTAATTCAATAATTAAGAAGAGCAATGTTAAAGAGAATGAATAAATGAGACGAGTTCATTAAACCAGTGGTTTATGTTACATTATTAATGTTATTTTACATAAAAAATTGTGTTTACTTGTGTAACAGATGAAAAAATTAGGAGTAGAAGTATTTAGATATTTTTTTTTATACTTTATCCGTTTAACTTTACAAGTAGGTTTAGTTTTTTTTATTAAAATAAAGATATAATAATTAATTAATTAAATTTTATATTTAAATTTAATTAATTATTTTTAAAAATAATTAATTAAATAGATATTATAATTAAAATTTTAAAATAAAAATAAAATAAAAATAAAGATATTAAATAATATTTTTAAAAATAATTAATATCAAAATATGAAAAAATTGATTTAAAAATATTTGGACTAAAAAAGAAAAAATAGTTCTACATGTGATCCTTGTTTTGTTACATAAAAATATTGGCAAAGATTTA
>BPVZ01000236.1:153225-168974 GCA_020521535.1 Rubroshorea leprosula | reverse complement strand
GTGAATTAGAGTCTGTTTTGAATTAATTTGGTAAAGGCCAAAAAATTACCGTAATGTTTTCTGTGCTCTTTTTTATACTCTAGTAATTATACAAATGTCTAGCACATTTTGAAAAAAAAATTATAAATTCACATATAGATTATAAATGTATATAATGTTTCCTTGTTTTGTAATTCAAATTACAAAATAGGAGTCGTATTGGGAATTCTTCTCTCATCCAATAATATGTATTATGCAATTCAGTTTTTATATATATATATATATATATATGAACAATTTAGAGTGTCTCATAATTAACCTAATTAATTATCCTTGATTTCTTCTTTATTTTTCCAGAATTTTTTCTTGAATGGACCACCATTTGTCTTTCTAAATTATTTTACCACTTTCTATAAAAGTGATTATTTGATTATCACCAAGTCTATCCATTGCTATGTATATTGATTGTAATTTGTAAGTGAAGCTACGAAGGTACCCTCCATCAAACCAAGAAGTGATCCAACTGGTGGCGATGGCATCGTTCAAGATAAGCTAAGAAAATGGACATGTATGTTAATTATTGCTTTTGTTTATGGCATAATTTGAATTAAGTTTATTTTTAAGTTCTTTTTCATTTTTTTTATTGGCATCGTCGTTCAAGACGCGCCACCTTTTTTTTATTTCTTATACCATGAGTTAAAATGCTACAGGCAAATCTTTTTGGCATCGTTCATGTATATATTCTTTTAACAGTGGAGAACTTAGGGGATAGCTAATGAGTTAGAGGCAATATTAATATTCTTTTTGGCAAGGCTAAAGATTATAAAAGAAATCGATTATTGCGGTTGCAAAATTCTTTCCTTCATTTTGTTTTTTTTTTTTTTTTTAAGAATGCTGATTTCTGAATATAACTCATTGATTGTAGTGGCACTATACAAATCTCATCTAGCAGGCGTGATGATTGGACTGCTATGTTTTTTACCTTGTTGGTTGCTTGGTAAGCAAGAATGTCAACTCACTAGTGATCTTTTTCTTTTTCCTTCATTTTCGTGCTGTATTTTTATTTTTATGAATTAAAATTTAATAAAACGGAAGTAGAAAGGCTCTACTCATGTCCTTACAACTTTCGTGCTGTTAACTTCATTACCATTTGCAGAAAATAAACTAGATATATGTTCTTTTTTAATTAGCATATATATATATATATTAGCAATTTTTTTACACACAAATTTTATAATAAATATCTACTTTTAGCCTTTTACCTTAATAAATTTGCAAATTTTAGCCCATCATCTTATATTATGACACTTTTAGTCCATCATCTATACAAATTGAAGAAAATAATCCTTATTTAATGTCTTATTAATTGACTATTAGTTCTGTTAGCTGACTGTTAGTATTCTGTTATAAAAAACATGAAAGTCTAAATTCAATTTTATTTGTTAGTTCTGTTAATGGAATGCTAACAATCAAGTAACAAAGTTAACAGTCAACTAACAGAGTTAACAGTCAGCTAATAGAATTAACAATCAGCTACTAGAACTAACAAAACGTTATAACCTAACATTAATTTAGGGTTATTTTCTTCAATTCGTACAGGTGAGGGGTAAAAGTGTCATAATACAAGGTGAGGGGCTAAAACTTATAAAACTTATTAAGCTAAAGAGTTAAAAGTAGGTTTTTGCCCAAATTTTACATACAATATTTACACAAAATTTTGATCATTAATCTTTTTACTTTTAATTGTTGAAATTTATTAGATTTTTAGATAAAAATAATTATTTTTAATAAATATGATAAAAAAATGAACAAATTTTAACCATGGAAAATAGAGAGATAAATGGTCAAGATTTTTTGTAAATATTAAAACTTGAGTGTAAGTAGCTCACGACTCATATATACGAGTAGTGAGTTATTTACACATTGCATTTATATAAAATTTCAATCATTTATCTCTTTACTTCTACTTTTAATGATTGAGATTTATTACGATTTTTAAAATAAAAAAGATAATTATTTTTAGGGAAATGGTACATACACCTTGCAAGTTATACACTCTGTTACACATTGACGGTTTCTGTTACTTGTGCCTAGAATAGTAGCTCATTTTTGGGTGAACCGTCAGTGTGTAACAAATCAAGTAATGGAAACCATCAGTGTGTAATGGAGTGTATAACTTTGTAGAGTGTATATATCATTGTCCTTATTTTTAATAAATGTAAATAAATCTTAACCATTGAAAGTGGAAAAATAAAAGGTTGAGATTTTGTATAAGTGTAATGTGTAAAAGCAGTGTGTAAATGTATCCCTTCTATATATATATATGTATGTGTGTGTGTGTGAATATATGTGAATAAATTTCAATAATTAAAAGTAGAGAGATGAATGGTTGAGATTTTGTATAAGAGTAATGTGTAAGACTTGATGTGTAAGTGGATCCCTATTTATATATATAAGATCAACTTTATATACATGACTTATGTACATCAATTAGATAAAATCTTGACATTTCATCTCTTTACTATAAATGATTGAGATTTGTTAACTTTTTATCACATTTTTTAAAAATAATTACTTTTACATCTAAAAAGTCATGATGAATCTTAACAATTTATAGTTGAGAGATAAATAATTAAGATTATGTAACTTGTTGCTAACTCTCTTTCTCTCTCTTTATATATAAATACATATCTATATATATATAGATGTATAGAGAGAGAAAGAAATATATATAGTAGAGATCTACTTACACACTAAATTTTACATATCATATTTATACAGAATTTTAACCATTTATCTCTCCATTTCTATTAGTTGAAACTTATTCACATATATTAAAGTTTTTATCTTTTTCATCTAAAAAGTTGTGATTAATCTCAACTATTAAAAGTAAGGAAATGAATAGTTGAGATTTTGTATAAATGTTTTGTTTAAGACTTATACGTAAATAGATCTTTTTTCATATATATATAATGTTTGTTAATTGGATCTCGAAAAAATTAAGAGGAAAGAGGCCCCAAAACAACGTTGTTTTAATAAGATTTCATAGAAAAAAACTAAAGGTTGTTTCAATAAGATCTCATTGAAAAAAAAAACTAAACTAACCTATTTTGAAATAAAAAAATGAGTTTATTTTGGTCTTTCCTCATGGTATTTTAATGAGGCAACATTGTTTTGAAATATTTTTTCTCCTAACTTTTTTAGGAGATCCAGCTAACAAACATTAATATTTGGACATACGTGGAAAATGTTTATCGAGAAAAGGTTCAAATGAAGATATAAAGGTTGTCATTTTTTCTATTTAATTAAGATATAAAATTTTAAAAAATTTTAATTAATGCTAAACTTTTATTTTTTTCTATTATGAATTTTGCCATTTTTTCCATTTAAACTTATTCTTTCTAAATTTTGAATATATTCTTTCATTGCTGTTAGAATAGACAAGAAGAGAGAATTTTGTGAAGAAAGGTTTTCTTTCCTGAATAATATTGCAGTTAGAAGAAAGGATTTGTTCTTGTAATATTCTTTCTTGATTAATATAATATATGATTTTTACACATAGTATATTTATATAAAATTTTAAATCTTAAAATAATAATTAGTGTACCTTTTGCTTAAACACATCTTGTAACACACTAATTAAAAAATTATTTTTTAAAATTTATATTAACACAAGAAAACTAAAATTTATAAGATTTAATGACTGAAGTAATGGGTGTTGTGGGATGTGTTAAACTAGAGGGTACATCAATTATTTTTCAAAATCTTAACTTTTTATTTTTTTCATTATGAATAGTTGAGATTTATTATAATTTTTTGGATAAAAAATATAATCAATTTTAAAAAATAAGATAAAAAGTAAATAAATCTTAACTATATATAATAAGAAGATAAATAATTAAATTTTTATATAAATAATATGTGTAAATATTGTGTGTAAATAAATTTTAATACATAATATAATATGTAAATAGTTATTGCATTCATATATAAGTATCCAACAATTACAATTGGCATTCGCGGTAATGGAAATTTTTTTACTATCTACAGTGAAAATGTTTGAAATAGGCGTGGTGATTCAAGCGTTCTTGCTGTTCCTTGGTATGCATTAACTTCCTCCCAATTCGCCCTTCGTTTTTCCTTTCCCCTGTTTTTTCATTTGTTTATACATTTTCCTTTTTTTTTTATATTATATGTTGATGGTAAAAAACCTACTTAAAAGCAAAAAAAATATAAATGGATATTTTATTTCACAATTCAATCAAATTCAGATTATAAAATATTTTTTTTCATATATATATATAAAATAATAGTGCTCATCTCTTAAAAATTATTAGTCAAATCTCTGAAAAATTAAGAAAATTAAGAAAAAATGTTAAATTTGATAGATAAAATAAAGCACAAATTAGATATTCTAGAACACTAGATTTTAATAATTAAATAATAAAGTTGCGTACCATTATGTACCATTATTGGAAGCCATTTATCTAAGAATCTGCAAAAGAACAAATCAATAAAGTAGTTAAACGCTAAATCTTCCCTTTTTTTTTTTTTTATTCAACTTTTGTATAATGATGATAATAGATTATATAACTCCCTAATTTTATTATTTATAGAAATAGGTCTTTTGAATAGAAAAAGGGGGCTAACATATTATAGTAATATTTTGGGCACTTTTATTAAGCGACTTACCTTTTAATTTTAGACCATATATTTATGGACAATACTTGATACATACTCTAGTTTAACACACTATATAACATATTAATTAAAAAATCACTTTTTTTTTTTACTTTAAAATTAAAGGCAATCAAGTTTAAAAATACAATCATGCACACTAGATGTAGGAATCGGATAAATTGATTATATTTGTATTATATTTTTAATAATTGAACCGAAAGTGTGTCAAAAAATGAATTGAACCGAGAGTTTACAAATCATTTTCCTATACTTATTTATATTACACCATATTAAACTAAAATAAAATTTAAACTCACTTAGATCATATAACTTTATTAGATTTTATCGATTTTTCATTTAACCCATTTTAAAAACTAAATACAATTAACATATGTCCACATAAAAATTTCTAACATTCTCCCACTTAGACAATGCTAATTGGCTCTAAAAATTTGAAAAACATATTTAAAAACAACTCTTGGGTCAAATACAACTCTAATGGTCACAAATATAAATCAAAATTTTAATACAGAATTCCATTCAATAAAAATACCAAGGTTAAACCCCTTTTTTGGTCTCTCAACTATTTTACGGATCCCCGATTTGATTCCTGAACCGAAAAAATCCTTGATTAAGTCTCTACTGTTTACCATTGACCCTAATTGGGTCTTTCCGTTAAAAATCCACTGTTAACTCATAGGACTTAATGGCATGTCAAAAATTTGAGACACATAAGATGTTCAAATAGAAAAAATGATTACTTTTCGATATGTCAGGTTATATTGTTGCCATGGCCCTCAAAAAAAAAAAAAAAAAAAAGTGAGACCCACTAAAATTACAATTTTTCCCTCATCTTTTTCCTCCAGCCTTCTCTTTCTCAAATCTTCTTCTTCCATTCTCTTTACCTCCTCCAAGTCCACTTTCATCATCATTCTTTATCAATCAATTATTCATCATCATCGTCAAATAACAAAACTCACAAAAATAGAAAATCTTTTTGATTTTTTGCACAAAAAAAAAAATTTGTTGGGTTCGAACCTAGTGGCCGTTGGGTTCCAATTGCTGGAACCCAGGCGTGCTGGGTTCAAACCTAGTGGCCGCTGGGTTTTAGTGGTTGGAACCCATGCGTCCACGCGTTTGAACGCAGCGATTGTTGGGTTTGAACACGTGGGTTCCAGCTATTGGAACCTAGTCGTGCTGGGTTCGAACCCAACGACTGTTGGGTTCCAGCCATTGGAACCAATGTGTTTAGGAACCCAATGGTCACTGGGTTCCAGTCATTGGAACCCACACGTTCGAACGTAGTGGCCGTTGGGTTCTAGGCTAGAACCCAAGTGTGTTGGTTTCGAATGCTTGGAACCCAGGCGTGTAAGGTTCGAACATTGGGTTCAAAAGTGCCCAAAGACCCCAAGGGGAAGGAGAAAGGAAAAGAGAAGGAAAAAAAAATTTAAGATTATTTTTTTGTCACATCAATATTTTTTTGCCATATCAATATTTTTTTGCCATGTCATTATTTTGGTCCATGTCAACCATGTTATCTTTCCACATGTGTTTAATACATTGACATGTCATCATATTGCCGTGAATTAATAGGACACATCTCATGATTTTTAATAGAAGGACCAAATTGGGGTCAAATTGGTAAATAATAGGGACCAACTCAGGGATTTTTTCAGTTCAAAGACCAAATTGGGGGTTTGTACAATAGTTGAGGGACCAAAAAAGGCATTTAACCAAATACCAATACTGAACTGTAGTGATCATTGCTTTCCTTTTCAATGCAAGATTGCTCACAATCACAAAATATCAAATATCTCTATTAACATGAATTCAAATAGTTGTGATAAAGTGTAGAGTCATTTGACACAACATGATCATTATAATATATAATATATCAAAACCATAATAGTTCTTTTTATGAATTCAAAGAAATCCTTTTTATAGTTCCTCAAGTGAAAACTTTAAATTTATATCAGTTTAAAAAAAACTCAAGAGTAAAACTCCCAATACTTTCAAATAAGTCACTTTAAAAGGAGCCTTTTAATCTTTATATTTGAAACATATATATCTATATGTTCTCATAGCAAACATGTGCATTAAAATAATAGCACATAATGCACCAAACTTTATAGACCAGTTGCTAGATGCACACAATGCCTTAACAATAACTAAAATTTGAGTCATGGCATTGCTATGCTAAAAATTTCCCATCTCCCACCTTACCTATTCAAAAAAAAAGAAAAAGAAAAAAAAAAAAGACACATAATAGAAAATAAAACATGGTGATATGAACGTTATTAATGTAGATATTGAAAAAGTCATACTATCCTCATAATCATTAACTTAACTCCCACTAACCTAATATATCAAAAGAGAATGATAACCCGATATTTTTCACATGTCTTTCAAAGTCAATCAAAGTCAATGGGTCTAAGTCCTTTGGTTAGTGGGCTAGCAAGCATATCATCCATACCAATATGCTCATACTCAATATAACCATTATCAACCCATAGTCTGATTTTGAAGTACTTTAACTGTGAACTTTGTGCCACTAGTATTCTTTGTGCTTTTGGCAAATGATACTACAGAAGAGTTATCACAGTAAATTCTAAGTGGTTTAGAGAAATGGAATCAATCACCTTCAATTTTGTAATAAAATTCCTCAACCACATGGCATGGCCTCCAACTTCAAAATAGGCTATAACCTCAGCTTCCATAGTAGAAATTGCTAGAATAGATTGCTTAGAACTTTTCCAAGAGATAGCGCCACCTACAAGCATAAATATATAACTAATAGTGGATTTCCTATCATTTGTTGTACATCCAGCTACATCAACATTCGCAAATCCTATTACTTCTAAGTACTCAACTGTTCTATAAACAAGCATGTGATCTCTTATTTTACACAAATATCTCAAGGCCTTCTTTGTAGCAATCCAATGGTCATAATCAGGATTAGACAAATACCTACCAAGTATACTAGTTGTAAAAGCCATATCTAATCTGGTACACACTTGTGATACATCAAACTCCTAACAGCACACTATAAGGAACTCCTTTCATTTGCTCCTGCATAATATTATTTTTAGGACATTGTTTGTTACTCAAGTTGTCCCCTTTATCCATTGGAGCCACAATAGGCCTATGATAATGCAAACCAAATCTATTAAAGTAGGCTCTTGGTGAAAGTCTTAACTTCTTCTTAGATCTATCCCTATGGATTTCCACTCCAAGAATATAAGTAGCCTCTCCTAGATCTTTCATGTCAAAGGTTTTAGAAAGCATCCTTTTGATAGTTAATGATAATTCCATATCACTACTAGTAAGTAAAATATCATCCACATATAATACTAAGAAAATATATCTACTCTTTTTAACCTTGAGATATATGCAATTGTCAATAGTATTCACCACAAAACCTAGGGATGTGACTACCTCATGAAACTTTAGATACCATTGTATAGAGACTTATTTTAAATCATAAATAGACTTCAATTTATACACCATGTGTTCCTTTCCTTCTACCTCAAAACCTTTGGGCTACATTTTGCACACCTCTTCTAACGAGTCTCCATTCAGAAAAGCATTCTAAAGATCCATCTGATGAAGCTCAAGATCAAATTGTACTATTAAAGCCATTATAATTCTAAAGGAATCTTTAGAAAAGACTAGAGAAAAAGTTTCTCTATGGTCTATTTCTTCCTTTTGTGTGTACCCTTTTGCAACTAGTCTGGTGTTGAACCTTTCAATCTTTCCTTTTGTATCCTCTTTGGTTTTATAAACTTGTTTACAACCAGTGGGTTTATAACCATTAAGAATTTCCACCAATTCCCAAACTTCATTACCATACATAGATGACATTTCCTCTTTCATGGTAAATTGCCCTTTATTTGACTGTGGACTACTAATAGCTTCAAAAAAAATTACTAGATCTACAACTATCCCTATATCATAATATACTTCTTCTAAATAGACTACAAAATCATCTAATGTTGCAGGCCTCTTTTTTCTTTGAGATCTCCTAGTGGGAACTATAGCATCTAGTTGAATATGTTGTAATTTTTCAAGAGATATAGGTTGCTTTGTCTTATCTTGTTGGTTTCTACTCCTTGACATTTGTACCACCTCCTCATCTATAATAAGCAATTGAATAATTGTTGGAGATTTTTCAAGACTAGCCTTCTCATGTGAACAATCACAATTCCCAACATCTTCCTCTAGAAATTTTGCTATCATAGATTCCACAATTCTTGTGCTATTACTTGGGTAGTAGAACCTATAGTCTTTAGAAGCTATTGGGTGATCGATAAAAAATCTAGGTGTTGATCTAAAGCCTTTTCTCGTAAGGATTGTAAATCCTAATTTCTACAGGACACCCCCAAACTGTCAAATAATTTAAACTGGGTTTTATACCGATCCATAGTTCAAAATGTGTTTTGGAAACAAATTTACTGGATACTTGGCTTAGGATATATATTGCTGTTTTGAAAACTTCCCCCCAAAGGGATTTAGGTAACTTACTTTTACTCATCATGCTTCTCTCCATGTTTTTGAAAGTGCGATTTTGACATTCAGCTACACCATTTTGTTTAGGAGTCCAATCGTTGTATATTATGCCATAATACCAAATCTCTGTAAGAAGTCAACCAAAGGTCCTTGAGATTGACCCAAGCCTCCATGTCTTCCATAATATTCACCACCACAATCAGACCTAACAACTTTAATAACCATTGCAAGTTCTTTTTCAACTTTAGCCTTAAAATTTTAAATTTGTCTAAGGCCTTTGACTTTTGATTAATTAGGTGATATGCCCATACTTAGAAAAGTCATGTATGAAAGTTACAAAAAATCCTTTACTACATAAGGTAGGAGATAAGGGCCCATTAATGTTAGTGTGAATCAATTCTAGCACACTACCTAAACGTGTAGCACTATGCTTTCTTGTTTTGGACAACTTACCTCTAATGCAATCCATACAAAATAGGAAGAATTATGTTTTTAATCAATTTGACAATTCTTCTTTAGAAATATGAGCTAACCTTTTATGCCACAAGAAAGAAGATTTTTCCATAGTAGAAACTCTTTTGGTTCCAATTTTTTCCATGTCGAAACAGTAAATTTTTTAATTCAAATTTAATCTGTACAAACTATTTTTAAGAAAACATTCACCAATGCAATTTGAATTAAGGAAAAATTCAACTCTTTTATCATGAAAAATAAAATGATAACCAATTTCATTAAGTTTTAAGAGAGAAACTAAACTTCGTCTCATGGATGATCCATAGATAGTATTTTCTGAAATAAGACTAAAACCAAACTAAAATTTTAAAACAACAGTTCCAATGAACTTTACTTTGACTTTGACTTCATTTCTTACATGCCGATTGATTTCTCCCTCATCTGTTTTCCTTTTGTTTATGAACCCCTACAAAGAATTAGAAATATAAGCAAGACTCCCACCATCTAACCACCAAGAATTAGGAGGAATGTCTATTAAAGAAGTTCTTGTTTGTAAATTACCTGCCTTGTTTTTCTTCTCCTAACCAAGCCCTATACTATGCACAATCTCTTTTCTTGTGACCTCCCTCACGACAAAACCAATAGACTTCATTTTTCTTGATATTAGCTTTAGGCCCTACAGCATTAGGTTTATAACCAAGTTTCTTATCCAACTTCCTACCCTTGACTTTATAATTGAACCTAGATCTCTTCTGGTGGTGAGAATACCCCTTGTTATGACAATCTTTACTTGAATGTGGCTAATACACCAAATTCACACTCTCTATCCCATTTGTTTCTTTGGGTTTTTCTTCTTCCTGAACACAAATAGAAATAAGTTGGTTCACATTCCAGGTTTCCTTTTGAGCATTGTATATGGTCCTAATTTGGCCAAAAGATGTTGGAAGGGAATTTAAGGCTTGGTGAAAAAGGAATGATTCAATTATGGTCACTTTGAGGCTATTGAGATGATTAGCAATGTCCTGCATTCTCAAAATATGAGCCCTAATCCCAGGCACACCATCAAATTGCATATTGCACAACGTCTACATCAGTTCCATAATGTCTCAACTTTTTCAGACTCTTGGAATCGTTACCCAATAGCATCAAGGAATTTCTTTGCATTTGTCTCATTTGGAACACT
This sequence comes from Rubroshorea leprosula, assembly GCA_020521535.1. Lineage (NCBI taxonomy): Eukaryota > Viridiplantae > Streptophyta > Magnoliopsida > Malvales > Dipterocarpaceae > Rubroshorea > Rubroshorea leprosula. The sequence goes on along the minus strand of BPVZ01000236.1, from coordinate 158,173 downwards.
CACTTTGAAAGATGAAGAGATAGATTTCTTCATAACCATTATACTCAGCCTATTAGCCCTTTCCCACCTCTAATAATGAGCTTTCTGCTTAGCAAAACTGTCAGTATGGGCTCATCCGCAATAAAGGCCATGTCAAGATCAACTAGACCTAATGCTAGCTTTGTGCCATTCTTCCATGCAATGAAGTTATTTCCATTCAAATTTTGTGGTACAAATCTTATTATTTATTGCAATTTGAATAACTATGCAACAAAAATTTAACATTTAATTACATTACTTGAGCAATAATAAAACCTAAACTTTCAAACTGATAAATTAGTAAGGTTAACTTCATAGATAATATCCCCTTTGGGTAGGCATATCTCCATAAATTTAAATTATGATACTCACTAATCACCCACATTTTCTAAATTAGTGTGCACAGTATACCCCCCCTTTGGGTAGGTAATTATTTGCACTAGTTTAGTAAACAACCATCTTAGAATCCTTCTAAGATAATCCGCATACATCGTCTATAAATGACCTACTTTGGTAATGCCATTCACATCAATTTGCATATCACCTAATTGAAACAACTCTCTATGCCCATCTTAAAAGATTTGATATGCCTTGTGTTTCCTTATAAAATAATACACAATTAAAGAAAGTTCTAGTTGAAGAGAAGTGGGATTCATAGTAGAGAATTAAAAACTTCCAAGTGCACAATCACTAAGTGTCCACGCTTAAGACCAGGTGTCAACACCCTCACACAGGCTTACAGCATTGGTGATAATTAGATAAGCGTCGACCCCATTATATGTGTCAACACCCTGACCCATTCTAGAAAATATGTCCATATCGGACTTTTGAACTATCATGCAATTTTTTGAAAGGTAAAATTACGTTATTGGCCCCTCAACTTCTATTTGCCCCTTTTCCTTTATTTTTATCCTTTTTTTTTACTGTACTACAATTTTTAGAAAATAAAGAAGGGAAATAAGACTAAGAACTTTCCAACTTTAATCGAGTAACTGGTAAGTGCTACTGCTTTCACTTTTTTTTTTTTTTCTTTTATCCATACTATAATTTTTAGAAAATGAAGAAGAGAAATGAGACTGAAAACTTTTCAATTTTAATTGAGTAAATGGTAAATAACACTGGTTTCACCCGTAACATATGACGATTCTATTTTTATCCTTTCTTGATGTATTACGAATAAGAATGACTCCAAAAGAGAATCGTGAACCATATCATCCACATTGAGCGTATTTTTAAAACCAAGGAATCATGATCTCGATCACAAGAAAACCCATATGCGACAAAATCAATCATGCCCAGGATCAACTCTGTGAGACAAAATCATTAATCACTAGTTATTGCAGAATAAACAATAGTAGTTGATTAAGCAGTTAATTTGTTTTCGTGGATCTTATATCTCATTTGTGATGGACTCTGATATCACATATTAAAATTTATAGTTATAAATATATCATAAATTAAATTATAAAACGTTATTTTTAAATAATTAAATAACAAGTTGCATATAGTGATAATTAATAGATCTTGTCACTTTTTAATTTTATTATTTGTAAAAGTAAGATTTTTGAATAGCAGAGAAGATTTAACCCATTTTAATAATGTTTTGAATATCACCATCAAACAGCCTACTTTTTAATTTTAAATTTTATATTTATTTATATTACATCATAAAAAATTAAAATAAAACTTAGATTCACTTAAATCACATAATTTTATTAGATTTTATCAATTTTTTATTTAACATATTTTAAAAATTAAATACAATGAAGAGAAACCCACATAAAAATTAAAATATATATATATAAAAAAAAAAAAAAACCACTTGAAAATTACTGTTTCAATATGGATTAAGGTCATTTGTTTATAGTTCTTATATTTTGAATTAAAATGCAATTCCGCCTTTTTTTTATGCCTACAAGAGTTGATGAACCATGAAACGAGATAAATAAGTCTAAATCATGCTTGGACTTGCTTATTAATAAAAATGTTTAAACTCAAAAGAAAATAAACAAGAGAAAATTTTTCTTCAAAGAAATAGTTCTTAATGAAAATGGAAGACTTTCTTTACCGTTCACCTTACAATAAATTTATGGTAGTAAATGTGGTAAAAAATTCTCCAAAACTCACTATTTTGTCTGTCTGTTACTTCATTAGAATTAGCCTCTTATATCTTTCATTTGTTAAACTTGACCGGTAATTTCTTTTAAAATTTAGTCATTTTCTCTATTAATATTAATTAATATCATATTATTAGTAAGATAGCTACTAAAAATTGTAAATTTGATTGAACATGTAACAACTATTAATAACATTTATCACATACCAAATTATAAAATTATATCTAATTTGATTTAATCGTAATTATTTATTTAAATCATATGATACGGTGAAATTATTTCATAATTTTATCATTTATAATATAAATAGTTTCACTTAATACATAAATTAATAAATTAATGTAACTAATATAAATAATCAAAATTAATTAGGAAATAGGCTTTCTAGTAAAGGTTAATTAACTTGAATAATCAAATTATCAAGTACGAAGAGATCTCAAAATCAGTCCTTTGAAGCTACTCTTCTCACGCGCTAGTAAATAAATTTAATTTTGAAAAGCAAATCAAATTTAACCTATATCCATCGAATTGAACACAATCAATAGCTGGACAAAATCAAATCAAACCGAAGCAACTAAGAGATGAATTTAATCGCGATAAAAAAACCATACAACATAATGGAGGTCGGAGAGGAAGAGTTTCTACGATAAATTATGGATTTTTCTATTATGTGTAGTTATCACACAATAAAAAAGTATAATAAACATATATTTTCATAATTAATTTTTATTAAAATTATAAATATTGATTTTAATTTAATTAATTAATCAGTTAAAATTATAATTTTTAATGTAAATTAATGATAAAAAATTATATTTATTATATCTTTAACTTATTCTCGATACAAGATAGATAAACTCATAAATTATTTAAAAATTAGGATTTTTAAAAGTACAATAGTGTTCAAATTTCAAAAGTCATCAATTTAATTCATATCATAAGAGAACCACTGGACAGAGAAAGTGGAGATTATTGGGGTTTATGCAACTACAAGAAACCGAACACCAGAATCCCCAATTTCAAAAACACACACTGCAAGCACTGTTATCCCCAAATTCTCGTTCTTTTTGTCTTCCTCAACCTTGATGTCAATCGCAAATCTCTTTCCTCTGCCTTAATGTCGCTTCTATGCTCTCCAATTTCAGCTACAACACTAGATCTGTGAACCCTTTGTTTGACTGGGAACAATTGACCTATCTCATATCTTTTATTAATGGAGAACAGAAAAGGGGTGAAGGAGGGGACGAAAAGACTATGTAGGAGAACAATGAAGAGGGCAAGGAGCTTAACAACAATGAGACGGAGAGAGAAAATCGATGGACAATGAATAATTCTAGGCAAGATGGAACAAGGAGGAGGGAGTGATGTTCTGCGGCTAGGCCGAAGGTGTGGAGGACTAACGGGGAGAAGATGAAATGAGATAAGGAATAGAGGAGAGATGATCTAATGGAAGAGTTTGATTGTCAAAGATGAAGAGAGAAGGGATTAAGGGGAAGATGAGGAATTAATAGGTAATACAATTAATTTAAGTATAAATTAATTAATTATAGTGACAGTTGTGTAATTAATAAGATTTAAGGTTAATGTGGACAACCTATTTATCCACGTCATCGAGTTTTAATTAATGGAATTTTTACATAATTTATTTAAAAAAAAATACGTACTCCATTAATTAATATGTTACATCATAAAAAAAAAAAAGTTAATCGAAAGACTAAAAAGGAGTTAAGATTTTAAATTTCAAAGCTCAAAATATAAATTTATTTAGTTTAGGGGGCCAAATTTAAGGTTTATACCAAGATTAAGAGATCAAAATAGAGGTTTACCTTTTAAAAAATCTTGATTTATTTATTATTATTATTTTTTTGAACAAGGTAATTTGGAGGAATGGGATATGTAGAGTTTAAAATTGCAACGAGATAAACCCTATTAAGCCAAAAATTTTAACCACTAAGATAAGGTGTGGGATGCTTGATTTATAGTCAAGGGAGGATAATGAGGACGGGAGGGGGTAGATTTGGTACATAGGTTGGATTGGGTGGGTTTAGATTGGGTCATTTCGAGTGTCGAATTAAATGGGTAAACCCATGATCTACCCACACCGGTCTCAAATTGGATCAGCTGAACTCAACTTCTAAAAATTTAAAATTAAAATTAAATTTTTTTTATATTTTTCTCTATTTTTCTTTAACAAAATATAATACTAATTAACTATTTAGTTAGAAAACTTTATCAAATACTAATTTTAATTTCATGATTCAATTTTTATTCCAATTTCAAAAAAAAGAAAAGGGAAAAATTAGTGATTATATAGGTAGAACCAAAATATATTTTAGATATATAATGTTTATATAATATTTAGAATTCATAATTTTATAAAAGTATTAACCTTTATTAAAAAAAGAGACATGAAAGATTGGAGTTCAAAAGACAAGTCCAATATATATATATATATATATTAATATGTAGTATCTATTCAATATTTGTAAGGGTATTATATAGAAAATATGTTTCTATTCAATATTTAATAGGTATTATATAAAAAATATAGCCTTATTTAATATTAAAGTTCAAAAGGCAAATCCAAGTCAGTGGAAGATGCCTTTGCGAATATTCAAGTCAGATCTTTCTTGTGGCTAAAAGGAAAGGCTAAGGGTTTTATTTCCACACTTTATGAATTGGAAAATAATCCTTTTGACTGTGCTATGACTATTAGATAGGATTTAGTTGATGTTTGTATTATGTAATTGCAAATATGTTTTTGGATGATTCTATAATTAGCAGATGTAATGGGTTTGAGGTACCCCTTGTAC
>BPVZ01000236.1:121991-134458 GCA_020521535.1 Rubroshorea leprosula | reverse complement strand
GATTCAATGAAATAACTAAATATAAATTAGAGATAAAGCTTATCCTAGCATTGTCCAGAAGAAAATCAATTGGTTAGATCCGGCATGCTGACATAGAAGGAAATGCTCCTCCAGTGAACTGAAGATTCTTCCACGCCTTCATTCTAATCAAATGCAAGTCCTAAAAGGTCACCTTGAAGGGAATCTGAAGGTCATTGTGGTGGAAATCAACCCAATTGAGTGAAACCAAGCCCCATTAATAGCCAATTGCCTTTACCTCCGTCCAGCTTCCATCTAAGAACTACACCGGTGACCCCTTGTAGAACCTACACTTAATCTGCCCACCCTTGTCAGTTGAGGAAATAGCCTATCTGCCACAGTCATAGTTTCTGGGAACTCAATCGAGTGAAACCAAGCCCCATCTCTAGCATCCTAGAATTTCAAAAACTGAGAATGATGACCAACTGGAAATTTCTAGTAGTTTATTAACGTCTTTGAAATTTTCAATGGTAATGTGATGAAAGGTGGGCAAGTAGAGGAAAAATACAAGACATATAGTGGAAGAGAGGAAGAAATAGTAAGTGGGGATTTTGAGTTCATCAGTAACATCAAAGGTGACATGATTAAAGTAATCTAAAATGGATGCTCTCATTCGGGATGTCTCAAAAATGTTGCTAAGGGCATGACAAAGATTGGGACTACGTGTTCTAAGCAAATGCCTACTCTCAACTGGATCTACTTCTCCCACATTACTATTTTCTAACAGATTAATGAAATACAAAGAGGCAAAGGGGATGGTGATATTGTTGTCTACTACTCGACAATAAAATTTCTTCTTGCAGTTTGTTTGGAAACGAGAATGCACTATGGTTAAATGAATGGCTATTGGCTAAGGTATTTCGGCCTCTTATCCCAGATCAATCAAAAGCATAATTTAAATAGGATGTGTTTTGCCAGGTGTTGAATCAACGGGTGCACATATCATGGTCTATTTAAAAAAGAATCCTTCTCTAGTTGAATTTCCAAGACCAGAATCAATTGTCCCAGTCCCCCATGTCACATTATTTTACACTCGTCTCTTGAGAGTGTGTTGGTTATTTATTTTTTAAAAATATTAAAGATGAAATATGGTAAATTTTATTAATTATTAATTAAAATTTAAAAAAATATTATATGATATATAATTACTAAAATAGATAACATCACTACTTCTTAATAAGTTAGGTTTTTTAGGTTTTTTATAATTGGTGTTTTTTTGGGTTTCGCAAGAGAGCAACTCATAAGAAGAGAGCTAGTTTTTAATTTTTTTATGAAATCTTCAAATAAGCAAGAAGTTAAGGTTAAATAAAATATTATAAATGATTATGTAATTGAATTAAATGAGATTGGGTTTTAATGAGTAATTTTATAATTATATTAAATATTAGGTGTTGTCTATGAAAACTACAGTTAGAAAGCTCCAAAATGAGATTTCTAACTTTAGATATAAAATTGCTATAAATTTACTATGACTTTTTACAGCTTCTGGAAATAGTAGTTTGAAAAAAAATTACCAAACACATATATTTAAAAGTACCATACGGCTATAAAAAAAGGCTCCCAACTGCAATCTAAATGCACCCTAAGTCTTTAATATTACAATCCTTCTCCCAACAAACCCAATTTATATTTCTATCCTTCTTGCACCCTTCCCATAAAAACTCCCCCTTAAATGGTGTGTGTGATAAAATTAGATTGATTGAAATAACCTCTTATTCCCTTTACTCCCCTCAAACTAAATGTGCTCTCAACAATTATGGCAATCAATTATTGCAATTATGAAACTTGTCCTCTTTTTTTTTTGAATAGCAAAGATTAAATATTGTTAAACTTAGAGAGAAGGGCAACATTTTGTTTTTTGGGAGAAAGAAATCGGGCATGCCCTTATATTGATAAAAGAGAAGGATATTATAAGGAATCTCTACCTTCACCAAAGCACTCTAATAGATTTTCTCATCTGCTACAACTAGTATCTTGATTTAAATAAAACTAGCCTGAGTATTAACCAACTAGAAAGCGAAACAGAAAAAATAAAAACCCAAATATGGTTTTAGCTATTTCTCTCACCTCTTGGCATTAGTTACACCACTATAACACACCGACACCATGGTAGCTTAAATTGACAAGTAATAAATCCTATTTCACCACTACTTCAAATGGCAACACCAGCCTCCATTCTAGAAAAAACTTTGAACAGGCACACCTTATCAAAACCCTCTTGTTTTACCCTGAGATGGACCTTAAACACCTACAAAAGCCTTTTTCATGTTTCAAAAGCACCATATTCTACAAAAATTCAATTGCAACAATGTCCTTAGTTGAGAAAGCCATCCTAAAAATTGATGACCAAAATCACACTTGCCAGGCACCTCCTTCCCGATGACCTTAGATTCTTGACTCTAGCTCAAACTAAATCTATCTCCACACATAAGACATAAGATACTAAGCGAACTTGCCCAGAAAATCAACCACCACCCAAACTTTCTCCATTGAAATCAACCACCACCCAAACTTTCTCCATTGAAATCAACCATCCAAAAACAGTACAGCTTCCATACACCACACCCACCAGAAACCACCACCTAGGAAGAGCTTCATAGATGATGCAGGAGCATAGAGCTCTTTTTAATGATTAGTTTTAGGGCTGTTTGTTTTGCATTCAGTTTGAGTTTTATTTGAAATCTAAGTTTTAATTTTAGGAAAGTCATTTTTAATTAGGATTAGAATTAGTAGCTTATTAGAAGTTCAACGCATATTAGAAGTTCAAATTAGAATTGAGTTAGGATTCTTAGCTATTGTTAGTATATATAGTTATTTTTCTTAGGTTTCAAGAACAGTTTTTGTTATGATATTTTAGTTTGAGAATAAACTTGAGGTTGAAAACCTAAGTTTTCTTGGTTCCATCTTTAATTTTACAGAGTTCTTAGTTTCTGTTTGTTCTACCCCTACCTTCCCTGCATCAATAGAACAAACTCTTGTTGTCAGGCACCACTCAGTTGTCTTCAAGCCACTTCATTGTCTGATGTAGGGAAGGTAGAGGTAGAACAAACAAAAACTAAGAACTTTGTAAAATTAAAGATGGAACAAAGAAAACCTAGGTTTTCAACCCCAAGTTTATTCTCAAACTAAAATCTCATAACAAAAACTGTCCTTGAAATCTAAGAAGAATAACTATATATACTAATAGTAGCCAAGAATCCTAATTCAATTCTAATTTGACCTTCTAATAAACTATGAACTCCTAATAAGCTACTAATTCTAATCCTAATTAAAAATGACTTTCCTAAAATTAAAACTTAGATTTCAAATAAAACTTAAACAAATAATTAAAACTTTATGCTCCTGCATCATTGTCACTACCCACCCTGCCAATCTAACTAAACCTCCTTGGAAGCCCAACCAAATCCCTGCTTTATTTTGCCAATTCACACACTAACGTTTCCTCATCTCACGATTCTGCTACCACCCATACCAATAGTAAAACCAATCCATGCCACCCTCCCCTAAAAGCCAATGGCTCCAAAGCCTCCTGTACTCACTCCTCCCTTAGATATTGTGATTTCTCTCAACTCTAGGCCTTTTCACCTTCACTAGAGCAACTAGGTAAGGAATAAGATAGAAAATTAGGTAGTCCCCACAAGTGCAAAGACGGAGGGCTGAACTCGCACTAACAGTGCTGAAGCCCTAGGGGAACGTCTTCTACAAATATACAAGGGGAACATTCTTGATCGAGACATCAACAAAATCCCAATCCTCCTATACGTTTTATTGTTATTGCCTCATGCACTTGCCGGGGTTCAAAATCCAATCCATAAGACTCACTAACCAATTTTTGTTCTTTTCTCCACTCAAGGGACCTAACTTAAATAATTCAAACACCCTATCAATTTTAGGCATTTTCCATTGAACAAACACTTGTTCCTATTGTCATACCCCAACCACAAGAGTATGACAAACGCCACATGCTTGTAGGGGTCACCCTATAAATGTGTAAGGTCAATTAACTTGTAATTGACTCAATTGGATAATCAATTTTCACCTCTAAATCATAGTCATAATGACTCAGTCTCAATCTAATAAGCTCAATACATAGATCTAACTAAACAAACTAATTGATAAAATATCAATATCTCCAAGTTCCTTTAATCCAAAATAATCCTTCAAATCAAGTTACAAGCCATAAACTAGTCAATTATTCTAATGGCTTCCCAATCCCCACGCAACCCAATGCTCATTCCTTAATCACCTAAAATGAGATGAAAATTTGAGAACTTATGTTAAATAACCCAATAAGTAGTATACACATCTAGCATGATCAAATATATCTTCTAAAATGACAAATATTGAAATAAAATAAAATAGCATAGCGAATAGGGAAAAACACATTCCAATCCACACTACAAAACATTAGTTATGTTCTTTTGGCTGCATCACACTCTATATGATAAATAGATTCCAGTTCTATTATCAATAAATACGCTTAGTGTACCCCTAAGGAATAGGTTAAATTATTTAGCCAATCAAAAATGTGAAAACCAAGGAACACAAAATATTTCCAATTAAATAAACAACACTCGTATAAAATATTTCACATCTAGGAGTATATGAAATATTTCACATCCAGAACGCTTGATCAACTTTCATCTCACTTCATTGTAAAATATTTTTATTTTCAAAACATATAAACCAAATCAAATGACAAAATATAAAGAGTAAAATAAACTTTTATACTTCCCTCTCTTGCTCCACAATCACACCACACCACTACACTAAGTATCACAACCAATCCTAAACAAGAGAAACCACAATCTTAGTTACAATCCAAAAATCCAATCATGGCAGCCCCTAAAACATCCATGGAAGTGGCGACAAATCCTCATTTAGCTTTGAGCAAGTTTCTCGTTTTATTACAGAATGTTATAAGATTTTACAAACCTTGTAACTAGTAAATATAGTCCCTAAGAAAAATGATTAGTACACTTTTCAATTTAACACCCTTACCAACACCTAATGATTTAGCAATTAAAATCCACAGTTGAAAATTTTCCCACTTTAAATTCAAATTTAAAAACAATAATTTTTTAATAGGTGTGTTATAAAGTGTGTTAAACCAAGTTGTGTATCAATTATTGTCCAATCCCTAATTATTGAATATTAGAGTAAATCACTTAGATAAAATCTGGAAACAACTTTGATTCACAACCTTTAGAAGCAAATTTAAGAGTTAAGAAACTCAAAACCAAGTATATATATGTAATCTTACAATAATTCAATGGAAAACATATGTAAAACAACTTCAATTTAGAAATATTTTTACAATAAAAAAATCATATAAAAACTGTAAAAACATAATATAAGGTTTGAAGATAATTATTAAATGTAAGTTATGAATTTTTGAGGCTAAAAACATGTTTAAAGATTTTTCACAAGTGCTGGAAATTACGCTTTTTCCAGAACTGTCATGATTATCAATGCTAATTTAAAAAGCGTTTTTTTATCTATACAATTATTATATGAGAAAATTATTTGTAACACGAGAAAGACTACACAAAAGACTGTAGGAGCCAAGTTTTCCTTGCAGGAAAACATCACCCGAAAGCCTTTTATCTGGCGTTTCAACTAAGCCATCAGCCATTTAAAACTGTCAGAAACCACTTTCCAGAATTTCCAGAAAATAAAGAAAAATCAATATCTCACTCAACACTCAACCAAATAAGGTTTCACCCCTCCCAAATGAAAGATCTACTCGAGAGCTTTCCGTAGATATCAAAGTCGCCTACGCAAAGTCACCGGAGCGACGGCAGCATCGTCGGAAAATTTTCAGGTCAAGACACACCAGTAATACTATGCTATTCTATGAAATCTACCAATAATCTAAAGTTTTGGGAGATAAATTACCTGAATTGAATAATGGAATGGTTGAAATTCCCCTAAATGCCGCTAATTTCTCCACCGCCAGGGTTTCTTTTGTTTTTAATGTGGAATCTTGCCGCACATAAAAGAAGAGAGGAGAAGTTATACGTTAAAGGCTTACTAAATCCACAACTTCTGTTTTATTTACAAATAAGTCCTTAGGTTCATGTCATCTTGAACATAAGTTCTCAAATTGCAAATTTTTGGCTATAAGTTCCTTAAGTACCGAAATAAAACTACGAAAAATTTAGGAGTTTTACACCTATACAGCAATATGGTCCAGATACTAGAAAACCAAATGATTTACCATCCTTCCCTCGCTTTCCTTTCCAGAAACAAATTAAGTTGTTGTTCAAAATCTTCCCAGCAGCTTCAAGCTCTAACACTCATAATGCCCAACCTTCGCGGACATTTCCCCCAGATATCCCAAGCAAATTAACTTGCAGTGAAAAAATATACGGTGGACATTTTCTATTTTATCTTCAAATAATGCACATTTTGTTGAGTTGTAATCCATACAATACCATATTTGAAGAGATTAAATTTAGATGAAACTCGTTATTTCTAAATTTTGAATGTAACTAATTCATTGCAGTACTCATTTCTTTGGCCTTATTGCAGTTATCCAGTTTGCGCTGTTTTTACCGTTTTCAATACCTTTACTGATCTTTGGTAAGCAACAATTTCTCTTTTTTTTTAAATTATTTTTTTGTCCTTCATTTTTGTGCTATATCTTGATTATTTTTAGTAAATGTAACGGATTTTTGTTTTTAATTGTCAGTAATTCAAATATATAAACAGAAGTTGATGGATGAGTATGCCCTTGAGGTTATACGTTTCATATGTGAGCCATTATTGGAATTACATTGGAACCAATTTGAGCAAAGTGTAGCAATGAAAGCAGTCTTTCACGCTATCAAGAATGGCATCCCTGAGATTGCAATTGAATTATTAAAAAAACCTAATGGTAATATATTATGGAGCAAAACAGATCCCGAAGATCCAAGAAACATGTTTGCACATGTTGTAGCACATCGTCAAGAGAAAGTCGCATTCTTTCTTTATAATGAATTTGTTGAAAGGAATGATACAAATATGGTTACTGCGACCGATGAAAATGGGAACAATATATTACATGTAGCTGCACAATTAGCTCCTCATTCTCAACTAGATCACATCTCTGGTGCAGCTTTGCGGTTGCAAAATGAACTACACTGGTTCAAGGTAATCTCATCTTTTAGCTTTGTTTGTTATTTCAAATTAATTAATAGTGTCTTAGTTAATATTTGTAATTTATGAAACAAATGCAGTCAGTGGAAGGCATTGTTCCATGGTTCTACAACACACAGAAAAATAAAGATGGTGAAACTCCTACCCAAGTGCTTCATAGAGAACACAAGGATTTGCTAAAAGAGGCCGAAGGATGGATGAAAAAAGTGGCAGAATCTTGTACAGTCGTAGGTGCTCTTGTTATTACCATTATGTTTGCCGCGGTTTTTACTGTTCCTGGCGGAAACGATCAAAGCACAGGCCGCCCCATATTTTTGAGCACGTCTTCTAATACAACAGCGGTTACACCGTTCATGGTATTTATAGTATCAGATTCAATTTCTCTTTTCGCTGCATCTAGTTCAGTGCTAATGTTTATGGGGATTCTCACTTCTCGTTATGCTTGTGAAGATTTCCATATGTCCTTACCAATTAAGTTGATCATTGGCCTTTCTTCGCTCTTCATCTCTATTGTAGCATTGATGGTAGCATTTTGTGCTACTCTTCACATGATGCTACGTCATAGAGAGGAGAAAGTAATTTCAATGATTGAAATTTCAATGATATCTCTTGCCACTATTCCTGTCACTTTGTTTATATTGCTGCAATCTCCTCTTCTTGTTGAGATTTATACCTCAACTTTTCGCCAAGACATCTTTCACAGGAGAATAGACATGAAATGCAGAATGAGAGTTCGCTTGAGCTTAAAATGGAGAAGGCGGTTCGGAACGAAGAAAGGATGGATGGTTACCATGTTGTGTGCTCTTTTTTTACTTAATGTAGCCTCATATGCTCTGTTTTTGCTTCCTTTTTAATTTATTTTGTTCTGTGTGCAATTATTAGGGTGATCAAGGCTTCTTGATCAGATTATTGTGTTCTAAAGATATAAATTTGTAATAAATTGAAATAGAAATTTGTAATGAATTGAAATCCATTTTATTTTCTATAGTTAAAGTCCAACGGATCAGATTTTAAATATTTATATATGTTCCTAAAACATTATGTGATTAAGTTGTAACCTGATATGGTTGTGGAGATTAGAGCCATTACACTGATGGTAAGTGGCATTGTAGACACTGTATTTCCTATGGTTATGAATTGTGGAGGACTAACCAACTTGGTAGGCTGGTAGCAGTTTCCTGAGGCAGAAAAACAACACTTTTGGGGGCATTGCTTACCCATCACGCTCTTATATAATTAGAAAATGAATAGTAAGGTTGGAGAACTTGTATTAAGAAAGCAACTGGAAGGAATAGTAACAATGCCCTTATACATCGCCAATGAGGCCCAAGTTCAATTGGTTAAGAATCCAAAGGCTAAGCATTCCTAGCACAGGAGCCAATACCAAAACACCGATTTTGGTGAGATTTAGAATCCCACTATGATGAATTCGATTGCCTGGAACACCACTTAAGTTGGCAAGATCTAAGATATAGAGATAAATTGAGAGAAATCCACTCTCACAAAACTCACTCAAATAGAGGAGATTTAACCCAAATACTTTGATTGAAACTTGAGTAAAACTTTGATGCATACAATGAAGAGAACATGGCTATTTATAGGCGAAATCTAACAAAAGGTAATAAATGAAAAGTAGAATGTAGTTAGGAGTTGGCCATTTTCATTGACTTGTGTGGCCATTTGACACAATTGCATCGGCTTATTGTAGTTGGTGTTGTTGCAGAGTAGCTTCTGCGTGCCTACTACATTTTCTTGGTGTTTTCTCCTGGTGCATTCTCCCCTGGTTGGAGAAAACTCATCCTCAAGTTTGAGATCAATACTCATGATCCTCATAGTAAAGAGATAGATCAGCGACATTGAAAGTAGCAGAGACTTCATAGTCACCGGAAGTTTGATCTTGTAGGCATTATCATTGATCTTCTCCACTATTTGAAAAGGACCATTTGCTCTAGAGTAGAGTTTGGCATTAGGTCGATTAGGAAACCTTTCCTTTTGAAGGTGTATCTAAACCCAATCTCCTTCCTTATATATAACCTTTTTTTGGTGCTTGTCATGAAGAGCCTTATACCTAATGGTTTGACGTTGTAGCTTCTCACAAACTTCTTCATGAAGTTTCTTGATCTCCTTGGCTCATTGTTCAGCATCCGCACTAAATTGTTGGGATGTGGGCAATGGAGTAAGATCTAAAGGACTAAGAGGACACCTTCAATATATTACTTCGAATGGGCATTTTCTTGTAACTTGATTCGAAGGGTTGTTGTAAGCAAACTCAACTTGGGCAAGCACAAGATCCCATTGTCACAAATTCTTTCCCACAAAGCTTCGCAATAGATTCCCCAAAATCTTGTTGATAGCTTCAGTTTGACCATCAGTTTGGGGATGGTTGGTAGATCTAAACTAGAGTTAAGTGACCATCTTTCACCATAAAGTCCTCCAAAAATGACTCATAAACTTCACATCTCTATCTGAAGTAATAGTCTTTGGAACTCCATGTAGACGCACAATCTCTCTGAAATATGACTCAGCAATAAGAGAAGCATAATTAGTTTTCTGATAGGTAATAAAGTGAGCCATTTTAGAGAATCTATCAATCACGACCATGATAGAATCCTTGCTTTGTTGAGTTCGTGGTAGACCAAGGACAAAATCCATGCTAACATCTTCCCAATGTGATGTTAGGATAGGTAATGGCAGATACAACCCTATGTTCTAATTGATTGTCTTGGCTTGGTGACAGACTTTGAATCTTTTATGCTTTTAAGAACCAACAAGTCCCGGTTGAGGGTGTGATTACACTTATAGTGGCATTTGGTGAAGGAAGGACATATGTTACCCTTTCAGTTCAATTCTTGGTAGTAAAGATGACATTACCTTTTAATGCCATGATCGGCCATCCAACTTTAACTGAGATTTGACCTGCAGTTTCTCAATCTCATCTATTTATGAAGTTTTTAACACCTATAGGTGTAGCAATGTTGAAAGGGAAACAAGAAATAAACTGACACTGCTACATAACCTCAGTATCACAACCTCGAAAGAGCAAAGAAATCAATCAGACATCTAAACCTCAAGCGCTTAATGACCAGCAAGTGATGGGAGTCGAGTTGATTAATAATCAACTTAAAGTTGAGGTCAAAACCACCCTAGCCGAGGAGGTAGAAGAGATGCAAATTGATGATAGAGATCCAAGGGGGAAGACTCAAATCATAACTATGCTCAATACCCAAGAGAATGAGGACTTGATTAATTTTCTCTAATCTAACAAAGATGTGTTTGCATGGACCCTGGTTGATATGCCAAGGATCCCACTTTAGTAGTTATGCATAGATTGAGCACAAATCCCCTAAAGAAGCTAGTAGCTTAGGAAAAAAAAACACATTTTTGGAGGTGAAAGGATCCAAGTTATTAAAGAAGAGGTGGAAAAACTTCTATGAGCTAACTTTATATGAAGAGTGGACTACTGTGAATGAGTTGCAAATCTTGTTCTAGTCAAGAAGTCAAATGGTAAATAAAGGGTGTGCATTGATTAGACCAACCTCAATGGAGCTTGTCTGAAGGATTATTATCTAATGCCAAGCATAGACAAGCTAGTCAAAGTAGCTCTAGGAAATAAAAGGCTAAGTTTCCTAGATGCATACTTAGATTATCACCAAGTTCCCATGGCCCCTGAGGATAAAGAAAAAACCTCATTTTATGCGAGAGATGAGATTTATTATTATGTGATGATGCCTTTTAGTCTTAAAAATGGAAGTATTACATATTAAAAGGTGGTTACCATAGCGTTCTGAGCTCAAATAGGCAAGAACTTGGACGTCTACATAGATGACATCATGGTCAAAAGTCTAAAAGCAAAAGACCATTTAGCTGATCTAAAAGAGACATTTGATAATTTGAGGAAGAATAGAATGAAGCTAAACTTTGTAAAATGCACTTTTGGCATAGAATTGGGCAAATTCTTGGGCTTCATGGTCTCTAGAAGGGGGATAAAGGTCAATCCTAAAAATATCAAAGCCATTGAGGAGATGGAACCTTCGAAGTCTATTAAAGACATCCAGCACTTGACAAGACAAGTGGCAACTCTTCACAAATTTGTCTTAAAGTCACTAACAAAAATCTTCCCTTTTTCAAGATCATGAGATTTGTAGTTCAAGAGGATGAAATAAGAAAGCCAAAGAAATTCAAATGGAGCTTGGAGTACTAGAAGGATTTTGATGAGCTTAAGTCTATCTTAGATTACCACCTCTATTGACTAAAGCTCTTGATGGTGAGATCCTTTATTTGTACCTTGGAATTTCAAATCAAATAATAAGTTCTATGTTGGTAAGGGAAGAAGGAAAGTAACAAAAGCTTGTGTACTAGCAAAGTCTTACAGGAGGCTGAGTAAAGATATCTAATAGCTAAAAAGGTAGTTCTTGCGATTATTACCTTAGCTCGAGAATTGAGGTCGTACTTCCAATTGCACCCCAATATCATACTTACAGAACAACCTCTTAGGCCAATTCTCCAAAAACTAAAGTGTTCAGGCGAGCTAATTAAATGGGTTGTTGAGTTGGGAAAGTTTGAGATAACATTCTTGCAGAAGTCCACAATTTAAGCTTAAGCAATAGCAGATTTTGTTGTCGAGTGCACTTGCAGTCAACCAAGTTCTGCTCTCATGTTAGACACATAGACTTTATATATGGATAGGGCATCTAACTACAAAGGTTCAAGAGCCGAAGCTATATTAATCAGTCCAGACGGGTTCCAAAGTGAACATGCTTTAAAATTTAACTTTGAAACAATTAATAACATGGGTGAGTATGAAGCATTGCTGCTTGGATTTCAACTAGCAACTAAGCTTAATGTCAAAATAATCTAAATATATAGTGATTCCCAATTGCTGGTGAATCAAGTGAACTTGATGTATGAAATAGGTGAGCCCATCTTAGTAAAATATGCAGCTATGATTTCAAAACTAAAAAGCCAATTTGAGAGATTTTGATTGACCAAAATACCAAGAGTCAAAAAAGAACAAGTAGATTCTCTATTAAAATTAGTCTCTAATAGCTCTAATTGGATGAGGTCATTCTATATCAAAGTACTTGATGCACTACAAGCACTTTAGCAGGTGTATTAGTCGCTCCAAGTAATATAATGATGAGAAGAATATCGAACTCATGAGGATTATGATTAACTAAGTATAAAAAATAATTATTCTAAATTTATTTGAACAATAAAAAAAAAAAGAAACTTTAATTAAAAATAATAAAAAGAAAATAATAATTAAAATAAAGCTAATTAAGATATGAGATACTAAGCCATCGATT
>BPVZ01000236.1:111387-121891 GCA_020521535.1 Rubroshorea leprosula | reverse complement strand
GAGGGCAAATCAGTAATTAAAATTAAAAAATTTAACAATGTCATCATTTTTCGCCAGATGGATATTCCACGTAATTTAATAAAAAAACAAAATTAATTTTTCCGTTAATTAACGTGCCACCTCAGCCAAAATTTAACAGAGGGACTAAAAAGGGACCGGATTTGTAAACAGTAAGGACCAAAAAGGAAATTTTTTCGGTACAGGGACCAAAAAAGGGCTTTTTCCTATAGTAGAGGGACCAAAAAGGGTATTAAACCAAACTAATTTATTGAGTGTTATTGCATGTGATGACGGATTCCCCTAAATTACTAACTAGCTTTCTCAAGTTAAGCTAATTCTTCATTTTCTTGTTAAATTAATCATATCTCTATGTAATTTAAAACAAACTAGTGAGTATTAAATTCTACGGAAACCTCTAGCTTAGGAAGGGGAAGCTCCTAACTCTCTCCTATTCCTCCACTAACACATATGATACTAATTACTTCTTGGTCTCATAGTCTAACACGGTTTATATTATTATTGATTTAATTTACACAATTCTTTCTCAAATTCTTGCATAAATCACTAAATCAATTGAAAGGTGATCAGGTTTTCAATGCATTAAATTCAATAATATAAACTTATCATGTGAATAATTTTAATTAAAAGTATAAAATCACAAAATATATAATAAATTAATTAAATTATATCGTAGCCTTAATAAAATAAATTAGTTTATAATAAAAATAATAAAACCTAAAATTATAGTTATGAACATTCGAATATCAAATAATAGATAAAAAGAATTTAATAAAAAATAAACCTAATTTGAGGAAATTAAAATCTTTGATCTTCTATTGTTGATAGACTCTTTATCTTGACCTCCAAGAGTACCCAAAAGAGGGCCACCACTAGCATCCAAAGCTCTCAAATTCTAAACTTAGATGGGTATTTATAGGATTTTAGAAACCCCAATTAAAATAGAAGTAGAACCCACACCCAAAATAATAAATTAGACACAAATATTTTGAAAATCGCATAAGAGGTTAACACCTTCAACTAGGTGTCAACACCTTCTATTAAGCGCAGACTGAAATCACCGTGGTTGGGTTTTTGGCCTTCTAAGCAATTTCTATTAATGGTAAAATGATACTTTGGTCCATAACTTCTAAACTCTACACAACTTAATCCTTAGCTTTTTCCTTAGCCTTTTTATCTTTGCAATTTATTGTAAAAATTATGATTTCTTCTAATTAAGTCATTTTTTACACAAAGAATAAAAATTATGTAAAATCAAATAAAATCTCATAAAATTCATCTAAATATCAATAATATCAAGGCATTGATTTCACATTAATATTTATATAAATTCAGCTCATTAGAACTCAATGAGCCAAGTTTCTAAAAGTTAAGGTCAATGGAGATCAATATGGATCTAAATGCCTTGAGCTAAACAGATCCAATTAAGTCTTATCTTTGAGATGGCCTAGTTCCAAATGACAAACAAAAAGAGGTGAGATTGAGAAAAAAGCATCTTAGTATACCTTGGTTGATGGGGTCCTTTACAAAAGGTCATTCTCACTCCCCTTGCTTTAATGCCTAACACTTTATGAGGCCAAGTGCACCCTTCAAGGAGTACATGAAGGCGTGTGTGGAAGCCATGTGGGAGAAAGAACCCTAGCTTATAAAGTCCTCAAGTAGGGATATTACTGGCTAAGCATGTAAAAGGATGCAAAAGAATTTGCAAAATGATGTCCAAAGTGTCAATTCTTTGCACACCTAACTCACTGGCCTACAAAAGAGCTCACTAACTTGGTAGCACCATGGTGATTTTCCTAATGGGATCTTGATCTCTTAGGTGTGGGAGGTGTGACACATTGGTTGTTATTGTTAGCTACTTCACAAAATGGGTTGAAGCTCAACCTCTATCTAGCTTGACTTCAAAAAAGATGGAAGATGTTGTCTTCAATTTAATAATATGTAGATATAGAATTATGAACCAAATAATTATAGATAATAGAGCTCAATTTAATTTGCACCTCTTTCAAAAAACTCTGCTTTAGTTATGGAATTAAGCTGTAGTTCACCTCATTTTATCATCTAGAATCCAATGGGATGGTGGAATCAATAAACAAAACTATCCTTGAAAGGATTAAGCTAAGGTTGGAACAATTAAAGGCCAAGCAAGTAGATACGCTCAACAATGTTCTCTAGGGCTGTTGAACTACAAGCTAAACAACCATTGTACAACATGCAGAATATGTAAAGCAAATACCAAAATGTTAACTCGTTTAATTAGATGAAACATCATACCATTTGACTTTTGGAACTGAAGCAATCATTCTATTGAGATAGGAGTTTCAAGTTTAAGGATTTGTCATTTCGATAAGGCATAAAATGGATAGCTGCTTCAAGAGAACTTAGATCTACTTTACGACAACTAAGAAGAGGCTCGACTTCAGACTTTATCATGCAAACAAAAAGTTAGGTAATTTTTACAACAAACGAGCTTGGCCTTGAGCTTTTAAAATTGAAGATCTTGTACTTAGGAAAACTAGGCTTACTGGGTTTGAAACTCATTTTTGAAAGCTTGCCTCAAACTAGAAAGGCTCTTATACAATTATTGAGATTTCTCATACTGGCACCTACGTATTTTAGGATGTTGAAGGCAAAAGAGTTCCTTGAGTTTGGAATGTAAATAACTTAAAGAAATTTTATCTTTAAGTTTTTGTTATCTCAATTCCTTTAAACATGTCATTCAGTTCATCTTTTTGTATTTATTCTATGAACCATTAAATCAAAATTTTAGTCAAAACTCTCGCTTCACTCCCTTATACATCTAAGCTCAATGAGTTGTAAATATTCCTATTCCTATCTATTTAAGCCAGTACACTTCAGTTAATAAAATATTAAGTACCAAAAACTTAAAGAGAATTATACTTGTAAACACATGATAAAAGAAAGAAAATGTATATTTAAAGTGTGCTTAACCAATGACATTTGTGGAATTATGAGTTTAAGAGTTGTATTTTCTTATAAGTAATTTCATAAGTATTCATTTTATTCATGTTGTGGTGATTAAAGGTTTGATGTTAAATGGAGAAGAATTAGAAGAAAAGAACTTAAATGCAAAGAGCTAGAAAGATGAGGATCCAAGGATAAATCTTTTGAAAAAGGGAGATTTATTAAATTAGATCTACTACCCTTTCAAAAAAAAGAAGTCGAGTCTTTTTAATTCTAAAACCATGAGTCAAGAGGGAAATCAACCTATTAGGACTTTGAAAGACTACTTGCACCCCACTCTGTGCAGAGCAAATTCGGGTCCCTCTCTTTTTTCTTTTGGTGTGCCGAGCAGCATATATATATATATATAAAATTATCAACCCTTTATTCTTCTTAGCCCTAGTAGAACATGGGCTTTATTTTGGGCCAGCCCACAACACAAAACAGGCCACGTTTTAATTTCTTTCTTTTCTGCAATCTTCACAACCTTCTTGCCGCACATTCCACTGAAATTCTGTATTGATATTGAAGGAACTGGGTTGAGCTCCTAAACGATGAATTGCAGCTCCGCTTCTTAGCTTTCCAACGCCTCAAGAATCATCTCAATCTGATGCCTGAAGAAAAAGATATGGCTAAATTACTACAGCATGTGCAAATTGTCACTTATTAAAAAATTAATTTCTATCTTAATTTTCACCTACAAACAATGAAATTAATATAAACCAAGGTGAAGTTAAGTTACAAAGGACCCATAAAATTAAATTTTAAGCTCAAAAAGGGTAGATAAATACATATCAAAATTAAACTCATCAAATACCCCCAAACTTAAATTCTTGCTTGTCCTCAAGGAAATGAAAGCTAGAAAAAAACCAGAGCTCACATACATTCTTCCCCACATAGATAACATAAGGAGCATCAACATTCAACTTGATTTTTAGTTCAAATTTTAATAATACCAAGCAAGGGAGTTGATGACTATTACCTTCATATTCATGAATATCTTTAAATAAATCCATGCAAAATTATATTAAGCACCATTGAAACATGTAACAATCATACCATGTTATTATCCCTTTTTTTTTTTTTTCCAGTTTTTTTCTCTTCTTTCTGTTCTTTTTCTCTTTTTTCTTTTTTTTTTTTCCAGCCATACATCACAATCTTCCTTAAGCTATCACTTATCTTTTGACGCGAATACTAACATTTGTGATGAAAGCACCTAATTACTCAATAAGTCACAAATTCAAAGTGCTTTGCATACTCATATTTCAAGTTACCGTTTGACGTGAAAGCTGACATGAGTCTCATACCTAACCCCTAGTCACTACACACTTAGAAACATTGGAGTAGAAATTATCAAACTCTTGTGTGCTAGCTTATTCTTCTTTCTTTTTTTCTTTCTACTGTGTCAAGTGTCCTTAGGCTTTTTAAGTTACCCATGTAATAAGCTTTTTGCCAATGACTCCCAAACCAGTTGGCTTTAGGGCATTAGGTGAAGAAACACCCCTAAAAACATTCTTACTCCATTAACAAAGGCCACAAAACATTTGACTTTTTTTTTTTTCAAAGCAGTTTCAAGGGATAATAAAACAAGATAGTCATCACAGAAATAGTGACACCTACTCACAAGATGCATATAATTTCCAACCAAACAATTATAAAATCAAAGCTCTCAACTCCTCTCATCAAGATATTACTAAATTTTGAATTAATCATCAAAGAAGAGCAATATCCCTCACTTGCAACATCTATGCAACAAAATATGTATAGGCTCTTTTGACTATACTCATACCATGCCAGAAAATTAGACTCACATGCATGCATCAATACCTTATCACTTCAAACCACAACAAAAGCAAGAGCACAAAAATATCCTCCTCCAAACTTAAAATTAACATTGTCCTCAATGTAAAAAAATAAATAAATAAATAAAAGAAGAAAAACAATACTCCCTGATCTTGCTTGTCCTGCTATAGACATGTAATGTGTTCCTCTAGAGCCAAAAAATCTTGTTGTAGTTGCCTAAGATGCTACAAGCGCAATAAAAAGCTAATCCAGCCCAATACTCAATGCAAATTAGTAAAAAGAAAATAAATAAAAGAATTAAATAACTCAATACAAAATAGAAAAAGTTCAAATAACAATTTTTTTTTTTTTTGATGAGTTGCCTCCCATTAAGCACTTCTTTATAGTCAGTAGCTTGACTATCACCGCAAAATGGCCAAGGATCTTTCAACAAAATGGTGGAGTTAAATGCAGAAAAATTACCACCTTCAATATAAATTTTCAACCTTTGCCCATTCACCTTAAAAGTTCCCTTAGTATCATGTGAAATCTCAACAACTCCATAAGGAAAAACCTTAGTCACCACAAAAGGACCACTCCATTGTGATTTCAACTTACCTGGAAAAAGTCACAATCAAGAATTGAAAAGAAGAACCTTGTCACCCATGTGAAACTCTTTCTTTTGCACATGTAGATCATGCCATGCCTTGGTTCGTTCCTTATAAATCTTGGCATTTTCATAGGCAGCAAGTCGTAGTTCTTCTAATTGCAATTTTCTATGTTCACCTGCATCTTTCAAATCAAAATTCAAGTATTTAACAGCCCAATATGCTTTATGCTCAAGTTCCACAGGAAGGTGACAAGCCTTACCAAAAACTAACCTATAAGGAGACATACCTATTAGAGTTTTGTAAGCTATCCTATAAGCTCAAAATGCATTATCTAATTTAAGTGACTAATCTTTCCTAGACAAGTTAACTGTCTTTTCCAAAACTTTTTTCAATTCTCTATTAGACACCTCAACTTGTCGACTTGCTTGAGGGTGATATGGAGTAGCAATTTTATGAGTAACACCGTATTTAGCCAATAAATTTTTAAATTGCTTATTATAAAAGTGTTTACCTCCATCACTAATGACAGCCCTAGCTGTGCCAAATTTAGTAAAAATATTACTCTTCAAAAATTTAACAACTACCCTAGCATCATTAGTAGGACATGCAACAGGCTTTACCCATTTACTCACATAATATACCGCAACAAGAATATACTCCTTACCAAAAGATAAAGGAAAAGGACCCATGAAATCTATGCCCCAAACGTCAAATATCTAACAACTAAAATATTAGTCAAAGGCATTTCATGTCTCCTAGAAATATTAGTAGTTCTTTGGCATTGGTCACATGCACTCACATAAACATAAGCATAAGCATCTTTAAATAAAGAAGACTAATAAAATCCACATTATAAAACCTCAGATGCTGTTTTGGAGGTGCCAAAATGACCACCATCTTTTTTATCGTAACAAGAACTTAAGATTGCATCTACCTCTTCTTGTGGAGTTGTGGTACACATTTCCAAATCATTTCATCACTACATATCTTGTAAAGAAATGGTTCCTCCCACAAATAATGTTTAATATCAGAAAAGAACTTCTTTTTCTGTTGAAAAAATAAGTTAAGAGGTAAGACATTACTCACAAAATAATTAACAAAATCTGCATACCAAGGTAAAGAAGATAAAGCACACAAAGAAACTAAACACAATTGCTCATATGGAAACTCATCAAGCAAAGGTTGATCATCCCTGCAGTCCACATGTGTCTCATCTAACCTGGACAAATGATCAGCAACAAAATTTTCTACACCTTTTCTATCCCTAATTTCTAACTCAAACTCTTGCAGCAACAAAATCCATCTCAACAACCTAGGTTTGGCATCCTTTTTAGCAAGCAGATATTTAAATGCAAAATGATCAGTATAAACAATCATCTCGGACAAAATTAGATAAGACCTAAACTTTTCAAAAGCAAACACCATAGCAAGCAACTCTTTCTCAGTAGTAGTGTAATTCTTTTGAGCATTATTCATTGTTCTACTTGCATAATAAATGGTGTCAAATTTCTTATCTTTTCTTTGTCCTAGAACTGCACCTAAAGCATCATTTTGCTAGTATCACACATTATTTCAAAAGGCAAGTCCCAACAAGGTGTAACAACAATAAGAGCATTAACCAATTTCTCTTTCAACAATTGAAAAGCATTCATACAATCATCATCAAAGAAAAATAGTGTTTTCTTAACCAAGAGATTAGTAAGTGGCTTAGAAATTTTTGAAAAATCCTTAATAAATCTCCTATAAAAACTAGTATGTCTAAGAAAACCTCTAACTTCTTTAATTGATTTAAGAGGAGCAAGCTTTTCAATTATTTCAACCTTGACTCGATCAACTTCAATACCTTTAAAGGATACCTTATGGCCTAACACTATACCTTCCCTAACCATGAAATGGCATTTTTCTCAATTCAATACTAGGTTAGTTTCCTCACATCTTCCAAGCACCCTAGACAAATTATGTAAGTATGCATCAAATAAAGAGCCAAAAACTGAAAAATCATCCATAAAAATTTCTATGCACTCATCGACAAATTTAGCAAATAAAGGCATCACAAATCTTTGAATCGTACCTGGAGCGTTACACAATCCAAAAGGCGTTCCTCTAAAAACAAAAGTACCATATAGGTAGGTAAATGTTGTTTTTTCTTGGTCTTCTGGGGCAATAGAAATTTGATGATAATTAGAATAACCATCCAAGAAACAATAATATTCATGTCCAACAAGTTTCTCAATCATTTGGTCAATAAATGGCAGTGAAAAATGGTATTTCCTAGTAGCTTCATTAAGTTTCCTATAATCTATACACTCTCCACCCTGTTATTGTTCTAGTGGAAATTAATTCATCATTCTCATTTTTTATCACAATTGTCCCACCCTTTTTAAGCACTACTTGCACAGTACTCACCCAAGTACTATCGAAGATAGGAAAAATAATACATGTATCCAACCATTTGATTACCTCTTTTTTGACCACCTCTTGTATGTTAGGATTAAGGCATCTTTATAGCTGAACAATTGGTTTGTGCCCCTCCTCCAACAGAATTTTATGCATGCAAACCGAACGGCTAACTCCTTTGATATCCGCTATGCTCCATCCTATAGCTCCTTTATGTTCTCGCAACACCCTTAAAAGTTCTCTTCCTCAATTCCTGTCAAAGAAGCAGAAATTATTATAGGTAAGGTATTTGAATCACCTAAATAAACATACTTTAATTGAGAAGGAATGGGTTTTAATTCAAGAGTAGAAGGCTCCTCTTTGGATGGCTTGACTGTCACAGTGGACAGTGCATCTAGGGGCAGAAAATTCCCTCCTTTTTGTGGCTGCCTATAGCATTTTTCCCCAAGAATAACTGCTACCTCCAAAATGTTATTGTCTGCACCACCAGCTTTCACATCCAAAGCATTAACAATGTAATTATCAATAGGACCATCTAATCTAGAAGCATTAAAATTTTCAGCCACTAAATTATCTACCACATCAATCCTTAAAATAGCACTTCCATCATAATCACAATTTTCCATAGCCTCAAACACATTAAAAACAATTTTCTCATCATGTATTCTAAGACTAAGTTTTCCTTGTTGAACATTAATAAGAGCTCTACCAGTAGCAAAAAAAATGCTCTCTCAATAATTAAAGGCATTTCAAAATCCTCTTCCATGTCAAGAACAATAAAATCAAGAAGAAAAATAAATTTGTCAACCTTTACCAAAATATCCTCTACCACTCCTCTTGGATATTTAATGGTTTTATCTGCCAATTGAAGAGAAACTGTGGTAGGTGAAGGTTCTCCTAATCCAAGTTTCCTAAATACATGAAAAGACATCAAATTAATACTAGTGTCCAAATCACATAAAGCTTTATCAAAATTGACATTACCAATAACACAAGGTATAGAAAAACTCCCTAAATCCTTCAACTTAAGAAATAACTTATTTTGAAGAATGGCAGAGCATTCTT
Organism: Rubroshorea leprosula; assembly: GCA_020521535.1. NCBI lineage: Eukaryota > Viridiplantae > Streptophyta > Magnoliopsida > Malvales > Dipterocarpaceae > Rubroshorea > Rubroshorea leprosula. Next base: position 113,054 of record BPVZ01000236.1, on the reverse strand, counting down.
CATTTAACTTCACCATCTCGAACTCCTCTAACTTCCTTTTATTGGCAAGGATTTCCTTCAAAAATTTTGCATAGCTTGGCATCTGCGAAATAGCATCAATAAGAGGAATATTAATATGTAACTTTTTAAACTCCTCTAAAAATTTAAAAAATTGTTTATCTAAATTACCTTGGAAAAATCTTTGAGGAAAAGGGATTTTAGGCTTATAAGGCTTGACACTCGGATCATAAAAAAGCCTTTGTAAGGGCTCCTCTTGCTTCGATTCACCATCTTCCACACCTTCTTCTTTCCCATCAGATTGTCTTACCTCTTTCAGTTCTTTTCCACTTCTCAAAGTGATAACCTTTAATTGCTCCCTTGAATTCTTTTCACTATTGCTTGGCAAACCCCATTAAACTCTTCCAGAAACCATATTAGCAATCCGTCCAAGTTGTGTTTCTATGTTTCGAATAGCTGCATCTTGATTTTGAAACCTTATTTCCTGATTTTGAAATTGTACTTCCATACTACTAACAAACTTCTTCACCATCTCCTCCAAATTTGATTTCTTTTCTTGTTGATTTTGTTGTTGAAAACCTAGTGGCACTCTAACTTGATTATTATTCCACGAAAAATTAGGATGGCTCTTCCATTCTGAATTGTAGGTATTGGAGTGTGAATTAAAATTGGACCTACCACCAGAAGAAACAAAATTAGCTTGCAGAAGATTGAAATGAATTGCTTACTTGACATTCAACACTTGCATGACTAAATTGCTCACACAATTCACTGCAGCTATTAGATGAAACACTCATTGCTAACACTCCTAAACTATTTAACTTTTTAGTCAACATAGAAATTTGAGCAAATAAGAAAGTAAAAGCATCAACATTATGTAAACCAACTCCCTTTTGATAGCTCTATCATTAGTCTATTGATAGCTATTGAAGGCCATTTCATCTAACAACTTATAACCTTCCTCCATTGTCTTATTCATAAGATTACCCCTTGCAGTTGCATCAATTATAAAACAATTAGGAGATATACCATTATAAAAAGTCTGCACTTGGAGCCAAACAAGTAAACCATGATGTTGACATCGCCTGAGCAATTCCTTAAATCTTTCCCATGCCTCATATAATGACTCATTATCAAATTGAACGAAAGTAATAATGTCATTTATCATCTTAGCTGTTTTCAAAGGACGAAAAAATTTAGCTGAGAATTTTTCTACCAAAACATCCCATATGGTAACATAACTTGTCGGAAAAGATTTATGCCAACTCTTGGCTTTATCACATAGAGAGAATGGAAATAATGTAAACCTAACAGCATCACTACTCACACCATTAAACTTAACAGTATCACAAATTTCAAGAAAATTAGCAATATGCAAATGAGGATTTTCATTAGGCAAACCACTGAATTGGACAATTTATTGGGCCATTTGAATGATAGCTAGCATGATTTCAAAATTATTGGCTTGAATCGCTGGCCTTCTAATGCTAGATGCTGTTCTTTTAATGGATGGGGTGGCATATGAACTAAGAGTGCATGTGTTATTTTGACCTTCACCTTCTTTTACCATGATGTTCTACTTTCACTCTCTTAAAAACTCCCTAAAAGTTCTCTCAATTTTTGGGTCAAATGGGACAAGATCACCACCACTACTACGGGTCATGCACTGA
>BPVZ01000236.1:59187-76960 GCA_020521535.1 Rubroshorea leprosula | reverse complement strand
TTTTTTATTAAAAATAAAATATCATGAATTTAAATCATATGATATATAAATAAAATAAGTTAAAAGGTGAGAGGAGATAGATTGACTACCATTATGGAAGTCAAGATAAAAAAAAAAGTAAAAACATAAATATTACAGATTTTAATAGAGTAAGAAGAAAATTAAACATTAAGTGATATTTAAAGTTAGGAGATAAAAAAGTTATATAGAAAGTTGTTAAAAATTGTATTAAAAAATTGTTCTTAAATATATTCTAAATCTTTTTTTTTTTTGTTTTATTGTCAATACAATATCAACTGTATCATATGCAATTGTAAATTTATAATTTTCACCAAAAAAATTGTAAATTTATAATTATAACATATTATTAAATAAAGTAAGATGCATATAATATTATAAATAAATTTTTAAATAAAAAATTAATTATATAATAATATATTATAATTAAAAATTCTTAATATTGTCTGATAATAAGAGTATATATTATTTTTAGTTTTTTGGAAATATATTATTCCTAACTCCTACTAAATTGTAACTGATTTATTGCAGGGGCACCCAAATGGATGTCATTTTGTCGTTATGAATTTCTACGAGAGGAATTTCTAGGAAGGGAATTTCTTTTAGGGGAAGGTAAGTAATAAAATTCAATTACTTAGCATTTGGATCAGTGCACGTGCTAAGATGCACTAATTTTTCTTTTTCAAGTTAAAGGGTTTGCCCAACCAATCTATGATATTTTATGCAATTACTTATTTATTACAATACTATATTTGATAAAATATTACATAAGATTGTAAATTTATAATTTTAAACAATATTATAATTATAATATTATTGTTTGTCTAACATATACCCTTAAAGCAAAGGTTAAGCCTCATTAATTATGGTATCTATAATTAATTTTTTACAAATTTTCATATTAAATTCATATTACAAATTTTGATTATAAATATTATATTTTATTTTAATTTTACATTTTTATTTTATTTTAATTGAATTTTTTATAAAAATTTGTAAAAAATTAATTACAAATATCTTAATTAATAAAGTTTAACACATGTCTTAAATGTACAAGTTAAAATTTTTTTAAATTAAATTATATACAAGAGTAAAAAAAATTAATTTCAATTTCAACACTAATGACATATGGATATTTTTAATTCAATAATTAATAAATTTAAAATTACCTTTTTTTTAATAACAACTAATAAAAAAATGTAATTAATATATTTTAATCTATGCGGCACAAATTCGAAAAACTCTTAATATTTTTCCTTTGACCTTTATTTTTCTTACTGGGATAGTGAAAGTCAATATTGAGTTCTCAAAGTTTGCAGTCTTAATTGCAAAAATCATCAGCGATCAATAAATACTTTGAAAAATCAATTATTGAATTAAATATTAGGTTTTTTTAATCTATCCGCGTAAGGTATATATTAAGGGTATATTTATTATATTTTTTATAAATGATTTATATAAAAATTATAAAAATAAACTTTATTTTTAATATCAATATCATATTAAACAATTTAATTGGATGATCAATAAAGTTTAAGTCTTTTTTTATTTTTTATATAAATTAATAATAAAAAAGTACAATAAATGCACAATTATAGCACAAATTAGAAAATTCCTTAAATGTTTTATTTATATTAAATTATGGATATCAATTTTTAAGTTAATTTAATATTTATAAGTATAAATAATTATATATTCTCACATATATTTAACAATTCCACGTTTTATATTATTAAAAGATTAACCAGATATATACAACCAGTGTGAAAATTGACTTGCATATAAGTTTTGTTTGTCCAGACTGTGTTTTGTTATGTTGTAATTATATTTAGTTTTGTCTTTTACCATCCAAAAATAAAACTAAAGTTTGTGTGGCTTAACACTTATGCCCAAATTTTTTATTATTATAAATAGAAAAAAAAAGTGTTTTGAAGGTCATTCTTCAATTTTTTTAATAACATATTTAAAAACTTATTTTTTAATTAATTTTTGAAAATAACTATTATATTAAAAGTTTATTTTATATAAATTATGTATGTAAATTTTTAAATTGTTTTAGTAGAGTTGACTACTTTGTTAATTATACAAAATTTAATACTATTAAATATGTCAATAAATAAATTTTTTTTAATCAAAAGATTATAAGTTCTAAATCAATATAAAAATTAATATGTATATATATGTGTGAATAGAATTTTAACTGTTAGTTTTTAAAAATATTAATTAAAAGATGAATTTATAAAAAAAAGTCTTTAAAAAAAAATTTAGGAGAATGACATGCATTATCCTAACCTCTTTTATATATATATAGAGGGAAAAATATTTATTCGTCTTGTCTCTTAAAAATTATGAGAAAAATTATTGTAAAATTATATTGTTTCAATAAACTTTTAGTAAAAAAAGACTAAAATACCTTATTTTTAAAATATAAATTAAACTAATTTTGGTTATTTCTCATGATATTTGATTAAAATATGATGTGGTTTTAGAATGATTTATCTCTTAATTTTTAAGAAATAAGGTGAATAAGTATTAATATACATATATATCCCGGTTCCCATTTAAAAATTAATGTGTCCTAAGTTTAAAAACACAAATTTTCAATAAATAATATCAAAAACTAATCATTGAATTTAATAATCTATTGATATAGATTATGCATGTCAACTTTTAAATTAATCTAAAATTTATAATTTTTCAATCAAGAAACTTATTATTTTCTTGAATATATATTTAATGGAGCTAAATTTTGTATAATCAATAAACTAGTTAAGTATATTTAATCAATTGAATATTAAAATCCAAGATCTACATGACTAAAATATAAAATACAAAGGTTGGTATTTGAAATTAAAACTCTAATTTTTTATGAGAGTTGGAGTTATATATATATTAGTGGGTATAAGTATGTATTGCAAAAAATTAAGTTAAAAAATATCTTAAAACTATATCATTTTAATAAATTATTTCAAGCAAAAACTAAGACAACCTCATTCTTAAATTAAAAATTAAGATATTTTGGTTTTTTTTTTCAATGAAACTTTATCAAAATAATATGGTTTTAGGGTATTTTTTCCACCTCATTTTTTACAATATAGGCTGGTGCCTATTTTTCCCCTATATATGTGATTGATCATAGATGAAAAAATGTATATTAGTCTTGATTTTCATTAAAAAATTAGAATATTAACTTGGAAAGCACCACACTTCTATGAATATTTTTAAAAAGTGAATGTTGGATTTAATATTCTATTTATAATTTTTTTATCAACCAAATAAAAATTATCAATTTAAATACAAGTAGTACTTCTGCCTATGCCTTAGGATGAGTATCTTATACCAACAGGTCAAAATTTATAGACTCTTAAAAATTTAAATTCAAGTTATCAATAATAATTAATTTTCACATTTCTATACCAAACTTACTTATAATTTTCACTGAGTTGGGATTCAGAGCATTACACATATTGCTAAAAAATCATACCCTTTAAAACTTCACTGACAGTGCACATTAAAAGGGTTGAGAATCCAGTCATGAAAAGGACACAGCCCTTAGCCTTACCCTTCAACCATAAAAGGGACTTGATCTAAATAGCTCCAACAAGCAACAAGCCTGTCAGCAGAGGCCTCTGCTGCATTGAAGTCGTGTCCCAAACATTATTCCAAAATGTAGTAGTAACGAACATAAAGGACCAGTCGTGATTGAGTTTTTTATTTGTTTGTCCGTTAACAAGCATCCCTAAAGGCGGCTCGAATTGCTTTAGGCAATGGTGTATTAGCATCCCAGCAAGATAAAACCTGAGAGGCAAAGGAGCAAGACAACAATCCATGATTGACATCTTCTGATGACACGTTGCATCAGGGACAGTTGAAATTGCCTCAATCAACTTGGACACCTCTCTGAGCCAATTTCTTTTTGGTTGATTAGCCGTTCAAGAACATTCTCAAGCAAAAAAATTAACTCTCCTAGATAAGAATTTGTTCCAAATTGCTGCACACAAATCTGCATCAACAAATCATTGCTTTGGAATCATCGGTGAATAAGCTTTCTTGGATTGTAAGATCCATTTTTATCAAATCTTCAAATTCTTCTACTCCTCTTCCCCTCCACCAACCTAGCTCCTAATAATCTGATAACACCCTCACCTCTTCACGTGCCCTTCCGAAATGAATCCTTCTCCAGTTGAATTTCCAAGACCAGAATCCATTGTGCCATTCCCCCATGTTGCATAATTTTACACCCGTCTCTTGAGAGATTTTTTAGCCTTGACAAAACAACTTTGAAAGACTGGTTGCACAGCGGTTCATCATATTAATCATGCATACCAGCTTTTAGCTTGATTCAATATATCTAATTAGTTTATTGATTATATGCAAAATTTAACCCCCATTAAATATATGTTAGAGAATAAAAATGTCTTGATCAAATGATTATAGAAGTTAGATTAACTTAAAAATTGACATGCATAATTTATATTAATAAAACATTAAATTCAATGGTTAAATTTTGAAAATATTTATTAGAGAGTGGGTTTTTTGAAGTTAATACTTTAATTTTTTTAATAAGAATTGAAACTAGTATACACATGTGTGCACATATATATATATGGTGATTAGTACACATTTTAATTCAATATATTACATAATATATTTATTAAAAAATTATTATTTCTTGATTTAAAATTTTTTATGGAAAATAGAGAAATATATTAAGTAATAAGAAATTACAGCAAAATCTCCATCTCATGGCATATAGCCAAAATCAAAATAACCTACGAACAAAATTAGAAGCATAATCTACAACACTGCTAACAGATTTAAACTATGCTCATGACGGATATAGACAATTAAGCAAAGAGAGCCATCTGCAACTAGGGATTGAATTTACAATCGATGTATGGGCTAAATAGGGCTACTAATCTAGAAAAGGGAGTCACTATGAGTATTAAAAACTACTAGACATCCTCACCTATTTAACCAGCTTCTTGGGGAGAGCAAGGGATTCCAAAAATATACAATCCCCAACCCACAAGTTGCCGCCCTACTTGATCTTAAAGAAGAACAACCAAGAGGGGTATAGGCCTTTTCCTGACAAGCACAAGGCCCCCTAGTCGCCTCTATATACTTCCAATCATGTTCTCATCTCTGCCGATCCTTTTCAAACCCATGCTGTCGAAACTCATTAAGGGAACTAGAGCCCCTTTGCTAACTTGAAAATCAGGCTTCCCACATAAACCATAGCCGGCCTTACCAACAGCCTCCCTTTTCTTCAACAATCGACTAGCTAATCGAGAATTGATGTGAACCAAATTCGCCAAATTCCACCCCCACCAAGATCCCATCGGAGGAGATGCACCAAAGCAAGATTCTTGCCCGTTAAATAGGAGAAACCCACTTCATCGACAAGATCAATTCTAATTGCAACCTTTGAAAATCAACAAATGTAAACTCTAGAAAACCCAAAAAAGCCACTGCCTTGTGGTCCCTTAGGTTAGAGTTTCCAAAGCAAGACAACGACAAGAAGGAGGAGATCAAGAGGAGGAAGAGAGGGGTAAGAAGAAAGGAGGGATGAAGAAACTCCTATGCCGAAGAAAAACCCTAGAGAGAAAAACCTGCCGGCACTGCTCTCAACTCTAGAAGCAGTGCACGAGGGAAACCCTAGGGAGACAATCGTGAAAGTCATGCACACAAGATATAAGAATCATTTGAATCAATTTTATTTATATTATATTTTTAATTTTTTTTGTTACATATGAAGAAAAATTAACTAATCAATGTCGCAAAAAAGCAACACCTAACATGTCCCTTTCTAAAAAAGCATTCAGTCTAGGCGGAGGAGAATCAAAGACGGTTGTTCCAATTGGCAAACTATGCCCAATTCCAGCCAAAAAGTCTGCCGCCGAATTAGCTTCACGAGGTGTGTGTTGAATAATAATGGAATCAAATTCAAATCTGAGCCTTCTGATGTCAAACACAAGAACCGCTGAAAGACTATCTTGCTCCTTCTGGCCATTTATAACCTGTACTGCAGATAAGGAGTCCATTTCAACAACTACATGCTTAAGCCCCTTATTCTTGCATAAGATCAGTCCTTCTCTACAGCCCCATAATTCAGCTAAGAAAATGGAAACTAAACCAATGTTTACCGAATAACACTGGATAAAAACACCTGACTGGTCTCGCAACACCCTTCCTGCACTTGCAAATCCAGTGTCTTGTATTCGAGAACCATCTGTATTTAGTTTGTAAAATGGCGGATCTAGTGGATACCAACATATCCATCTTGGTTCTCTCATTGAAACAAAGATATTGCATACCATTGCTTTGTATGTGTCCTGTGCATAATCACAAATTTTATCACAAAGTGCAGCTGCTGGTATATGCTCACCGTTAAAAATGAAGCGATTCCTGCATTTCCATAATTGCCAGATAATAGACAAAAAAAGATCATAGGACATCTCCCCATGCTGTACTCGAGTAACTTTCCTGGATGAGATTTTAATCCAGTGCTGCCAAGGCAATTGAAAAAACTCCCTATCACCCAATCCTAGTAGAGTCCAGACTTGGGTGGCAAAAGGGCAATCCCTCAAAAGATGCAATGGTGTCTCTGGATCCCCTCCACAACGAGGACAGATTAAAGAGGAGGCCAAATGTCGTTCAAAACGAACAGCATTAGTTAAAACTCTATTGCACAATAGTAGCCATAGAAACATCCTAACTCTTTCAGAACATCTAAGCTTCCACACCCATAGCCAACTCTGATCTTGAAGTGGAATTGGTGCCTTTTGTTGTAAAATCTGGTGAAAAGCCGACTTAATAGAGAAAAAGCCATCATCAGAATATTTCCACACTATTTTGTCTTTAACACTGGCAGTTGAAGACAATGGAATGGACAAAATTTCATTCACTTGTGCTGGCGGTAGAAGGTTGGCTAAAAACTCCTTATCCTAATTCATGGAGCTATTAATGGCATGGGAAACTGGCATTGTTAATGATTCCATAACAACTGGACCTGTGATGAAATTACACAAGGGTGAACTATAAGTCCAATAATCCTTCCAGAAATTTATAGAATCACCCAAACCAATCCGCCACTGCAACCCAAATTCTAACACGTCTTTGCAGTGAATAATGCTCCTCCAGGTAACTGACGACCTTGGACTAGCTTCTGCAGAAAGGAAAGTACTTGTGCGGAAGTATTTTTGCCTCATGACTTGACACCAAGGGGCTTCATCCCCTACCAGAACTCTCCAACCCAGTTTTGCGACCAATGCGCGGTTGTTATCCCTTGCTGCTCGCAATCCAAGGCCTCCTTGATCCTTACTTCTACAAACCACCTCCCAGCTAACAAGGTGGGGCCGTGAGTTCCCAGTCTTTGTGCCCCAAAGAAAGTTCCTGTTCATTTTGTCTATTGCATCACATGTGCTATGAGGCAATAAGACAGTTTGCATAGTGTATGCAGGAATAGATGAAGTTACAGACTGGATTAGAATCCTTCTTCCTGCTAAACTTAATGTATTTTGTTTCCAACTGGCTAATTTTAACTGCATTTTTTCAATTATATACTTGTATTGTGCTGCGGAATTCCTACCATGAATTATTGGAACCCCCAGATAGGTGCCCAAGTTTGACGTGAGTGGAATACCACATGAAATGCTTAAAGATCGAGCCATCGCAGACTGAATATTTGGTGAAACAAAAAGCTTTGATTTTGCCAAATTAATTTCAAGACCTGAATAACTTGCAAACTCCTTCAGACAATTTATCACCATTGATAGCTGAGAATGTGAAGCTTCACAAAAAAGCATTAAATCATCAGCAAAGAATAAATGAGATAGAGCAAGACCTCCTCTGCTTAGTTGTATTGGCTTCCAAGTCTTTGAGTGTATTCTGTTTAAAATCATACGGGATAACTTTTCCATAACCATAATGAAGAGATAAGGAGATAAAGGATCTCCTTGTCTTAGACCTCTTTGTGGCTCAAAATAAGGCAGTGGTTCTCCATTCCATAACACAGAGAGCTTCACAGAATTAACACAAAACATTATGAGCTTTACTAGTGTTGGAGGAATATTGAAGTCCAGTAGAACTTTCTCTAGGAAACCCCAACTAACACTATCAAAAGCTTTGTGAAGATCTATCTTTAAAATAATGGCACCTTTCTTCCCTTTCCTATGCCTTATGCTATGCACTGCCTCTTGGGTGAGAACTATATTATCTATGGTACTACGGCCAGCAAGAAAACTGCTCTGAAAAGGCCCTATGAGCTCTTGTAAATAAGGCCTTAACCTGTTCACTAAAACTTTAGATAAAACCTTATAAGCCACATTAAGCAAAGTGATTGGCCTGAATTTCTGAATAACATCTGGAGCGTCACCTTTTGGGATTAATGCAACATGTGCCTGTAAAAGGGAAGGCTCAAAGGATCCATTAATTAGAGCTGAATTGACAAAATGTAGGAGAGTTCCTGATACAGTGGTCCAATATTTTTGGAAAAAAATGGCTTGCAACCCATCTGGTCCAGGGCTTTTTAACCCTTTCATAGAAAATAGAGCTTGCTTTACTTCATCCAAACTGGCTGGTTTCAAAAGCGATTCGTGTGCACTGTCTTCCATTTGCGGCTGGAAATTGAGATAGGAGTTAAGCATTATATTTGTTTGCTTTGCCACAAAGAGCTCTTGGAAAAAGGATCGAACATGAGATCGAAGTTGCATATCATCATCCACCCAATTGTCGTCAATCTTCAAGGTTGTAATCCTGTTTCGGTTTCTTTGAACAATTGTAGATGTATGATAGAAAGAAGTATTCCTATCCCCTGAATTGATCCACTCTACCCTAGACTTCTGACACCAAAATAGTTCTTCCGCGTGAAGAATCCTATGGTATTCTGTAAGCAACTCTCCCTCTAGCTTTTGCAGGAAGACTGAATACTGATAATCACTAGAATTTTGGATACCAGTTAGTCTAGCTACAAGTAATCTTTTCTGTTTGAAGATATCTCCAAAACTCTCCTTACCCCATGCAAAACATGCCTTACTCGTCTCTTCAATAGCTCGTGCCAAAGTTACATTATGTGATTTCCAAGCGTTTTCAAACACTGCACCAAAATCCTCTCTTGTTAACCACGCTACTTCGAACCGTGGAGGTCCTCGTGGACGCCTCACTGCAGAATTAGGTTGTATATTTAACAAGATTGGATGATGATCACTACAAAGTCTTGGGAGATTAATTAGCTTAGCCGTAGAAAACTCTTCCATTGTGCTAAGGTTCAGGACAGCTCTATTAAGTCTTTCCCTCATCACTGTTCTACCATTTCTCTTCTTAGTCCACGTGAAATGACATCCTAAAGCCTCTTTAGAGAATAAACCACAATCATCTAATCTATCTCGAAACACCTAAGCCCTTGAAAATCCACAATTTGGTATTGGAGAAACTTCCTCTGCAGATAAGACATCATTCATATCTCCCATAACAATCCAGCTACCTTGCATGGTTGCCGCTCTAGCTCTCATCAACGTCTAGAATTCTTCCTTCTTTGAACTGTTCGGTTGAATATATGCTAATGTGAGAAACCAACGAGAGGGACTGGCGTCAATTCGACAATGAATGTCCTGACATGAAGCAGAAAGAACTACCAATGAAACCGATTTTGATTTCCAGAAAAGCCATAAGCCACCTACCCTCCCTTGCGAGAGGACTTGATACTGCTCATCATATCCAAAACGTGCCATAAAAGCCATGGAATCATCATAAGAATTAGATTTTGTTTCTAAGAAGCAAAAGATATCTGGTCTATGCATCTTAATAAGTTCTTTACATTCCCTCCAGAATGGGCTGTATTTAATACCCCTACTGTTCCAAGTAACAAGCTTCATTGGGAAGATGTAAGAGGAGAGGTAGCCACTTCTAAGTGTATGGTTGGGTTTGAAGCGTGAGCTACAAGTGCCTGTGGATCATCATGTGATGTAGTAACTTGAAGTAAATGCAACTGCTGATGACCTGTATTGTTCACCTCACCATCTAAAGAGAGTTGATGGGAAGTCATGCAGTGGCCTTGGGACATTGGGTGACTTTGTGTTAAGGAGGGTGGAGGGTGGGTGTGTACTGCAGACAACTTCTCCTGACTAGAGTTAATCTGTGTTGTCTCCATTGTCACAACTTCAAGAGGCTTCAAAGGAGGTGGTTTGGAGATCTTTGAAACTGGTTTTAAGGCCCTAGTCTTGTTCTTCTTTTTCCTAGCTTTTGTTTGGTGGGCTAGTGATCCAGTTAACATAGTGGGCTCATTAGAAACAGTAGTAGTTGGACATGATTCAATAGGTTTATCTTGAACCTCTGGTCTAAGGGCAAGAATGATATCCATGGTGGCATTCGGTTTCAATGAATCCGCCAAATCAGTCGGCGTAACAGTTTGCTCAATTGACTGAGAATCTTCATGGCCTAGCAACTCTTTATTCTCCTCCAACACATCTGAAATAATTGCAAATCTATTGCTGCTCTGTTCCCTGTTCTCATGGGATCTCCCATGTGTTTCTTTTGCTTTTGTAGTCTTTTCAAGCCCTCTTTTGGCCCCAGCCAACTGCATGTTCTCCTGTCTAGCAGTAGTATCAGTGTTATGATTCCCTTTCATGTTTTTAGTTTGGGTATTCTTCCTGGGTTTGCGCTTGGCAATCATCCATGATCCATAAACCATATTATTTTCTTCAGTTTCTGGTTTCAAAGTTTGACTAAGAGCCACAATAGCTTTAGCCTGATCTTTGTTATTCACATCAGTTGTAACAGGATCCTTGCTTTCTGCCATGGGTGGGTTTTTAAGACTACAGGAATCTTCCTTATGCCCATATTCACCACAGTGAAAACATATTTTATGTAAACCCTCATATTCAACTAGAATAAGTGATTGTGGCAATTCCTCCAAATCCAGATCAACCGATGATGGCAGTTTCTTGCTAAGATCAATTTCAACACATACTCTAGCAAACTTTCCCCTTGTTGCCAATAAAGTCACTCTATCAACCTTTATTGGATTTCCTAGCTTCCGGGCTACATAAAGCACCACAGCTTCGTAATAGCACATCGCAGGAACACCATAAAGTTTAACCCAGACTGCAGTTTTTGGGGCCTTCGCACGAGCAGGTTGGAAACTAGGTTGCCAAGGTTGAACTGTCAAATAATGATCAAAGATTTTATATGGACCTCCTGTAAGGACGTTTAATCGGTCTTCAGACGAACCAAATTTAACGATGTAGTAGCCTAATCCAATATCAATAAAGTCATACTCGTATTCTGTATGCCATTCTTTCTGCAATCTTGCTCGGAGGACATGGAAGTGAACAGACTTCCCTAGTAACTTAACTATAATTGCATTCTGAAAGGGCGTGCATAGCCGCTGCCATAACGCTTTTGGAATTCTAACTTTCGGAATTTTTACTGCACCCATACTAGTACCATCCGTCGCCATCGGCGTGATCGTTTCCATCAATCCTTCAGCAGCGATCAATTCCTCCAATGTTACCAAAGGTGGTGTACGAGAGGCATCACCGTCAATTAAGGTATCACGAAACGACTTAAGTTGTGGTTCAAGAGAGGCAGCGCCAATAGGTAGGGTTTGATTGTGCGATTCAGAAGTAGTGGTTTCCAAGGGTGGTGGAAGCGGTGGGGGCGGCAAGCCATCCGGTTTGGGTGGGGGGTATGGCGGCGAGGGTTCCGTCATTGAGGGCTCCGAGAGAGAAGACTAATACTAAAAATCCTATATTATATTTTTAATAACTAAACTAAATAAGCATAAAAAAATATATTAAATTGAATATATTATAATCATTATTTAAATATATATATTGTTGGTCTAGGGTCATCTCCGGAAGCGTCTTCTTCAATGGGTAGTCTTTTATTTTTTGCGAATTGAGTCATGTTATGGGCAAAATTTTCTGGTCTAAATGGCATGAATGTGTTTGTTCTTTCTTCTTCTTATTATTTTATAATTTGATTAAAGTCATAATTTGTTTTTATGTCTTTGTTTTTCCTTTTTTTTCTTTTATTGAACGGCGATCATTTATTAGAAACGGCAGCACAAAGAGCACTCTGCCCATGTACATTTCAGCTAGGGTACTATGTCAACTGTCAAACAAAGATTATGTTCGAAAATGAAAAAAAAAAAAAAAATGGGGGGAAGAAGAAGAAGAACTCAGAGTCTCTTACCCATCAGCATCAGTGATAATAGAACCATGCAAGTCTCTGCGCAACAATCCCCCCTCCATAATAGTCTTCCTGCATTCAAGTAGCTTAACAACCAGTCATCAAAATTAAAAGAGTAGCCCTCCATTCTTCCTTTTAACCACTGAAAGGATCTTAATTGAGTTAATTCAAACATCTTTTCAATATTCTTTGACTTTCCTCTAAAGATTTTGTCACTTCGAGCGAGTCAGATTGACCACATGCAAAACAAACAACCCCCGCCCTTTCCTATCTTATTGGATACTAGCTGGGAGCTTATATATAACTGACCAAAAGCATCTTGTACTATTGTGGCAGCACTGAAGCTATCTCCCACCAAGCAAGGCTTGTGTCAGCACAAAAGCAATCTCCCACTATGTACGAGCAATGTTGCAGTGCAAAAATAAATGGTTTGTGTCTTCAAGAAATGAATCACATAATCCACGTAAGCATAAATCTTCATTGTTAATAACTCCCCTTTTTTATAAGTTAAGTCTAAACGGAACTCTATCAAGTAACATTTGCCATAAGAAAGTGTAAATCTTATTGGAGCAGCAGAGTTCCAAACTTGTTTGAATACCCCACTGTCATCCTCCTCTTGTTTACCAAGAATTGCAAAACTAGATTTTGCTGAATACATTCCTTCTTGGCTGTTAATCCATCTCCAATTTTCTTGTTCTCCTTGTGTAAGTGATGTCAATTGCAGCAAACTTTCCAGCGCCTGTTTTTGCTCTTCCTCCCAAGAAAAAAGCCTAAATCTCCACTGCAATTTCCATGTCCACTCGCCATTCTACCAGGTGCCCATTTGATTGACTTTATTTTCCTTTCCTGTTTTGATAAGAGATATAACTAGGGAAATTTGTTAGTCAATGTCTCTTCACCCAGCCATCTGTATATCTTTCCAAAACTTCACTAGCCTTCCATCCCCTATTACACAACAAAATCCTCTGACAGCCAATCTAATTTCCTAGCCTACCCACCACTTATGTTGCACACATCCCTCCACCAAATGGACCTTAATTAACCTTCAACCCTCCCTCAGTCAACCCAACTAATTTCATCCACAACACTATATATATCTCTCTTAAATGACCCTTCTCCATAATCCCTCTCCCCTTATGTAGCAGTGCTGAATTAAAGTTCCTTAAAATTTTTGATACTCAACCCGCCTAAGTCTTTACTACTACAAACCTTCTCCCAACAAACCCAATTTAAATTTCTATCCTTCCTGCACCTTCCCCATAAAAACTCATCCATCCTTCACTAGTGTATGTGATAAAATTAGATTGGTTGAAATAACATCTCCTTCCCACCCCTTCCTTCAAACCAAATGGCTCTCAATAGAGGACAATATTTAAGGCAATCAATTATGGCAATTATATATGAAACTGGTTTTTCTTCTCTCTCTCTCTCTCTCTCTCTCTCTCTCTCTCTTTTTTAAATTGCAGACATGAAATATTATTAAACTCGGACTACAAGGGGATTCCTGCCTATTACATCGAAGCATTCTTGATCGAGACATCAGCAAAACCCCGGTCCTCCCATTCATTTTGCTATCATTGCCTCGTGCACTCCCTGGTGTTCAAAATCCAGTCCGTAATGCTCACTAACCAATTTTCCTTCCTAGCCTTCAACCAATCAAAGGACCTACCTTGAGTAATTTCAAACACCCTGTCAACTTCAGGCAATTTTCCATAGAACAAACACTTATTCCTATTCAGCCTTATAGTCCAGACACTAGAAAACCAAATGATTTACCATCCTTCCCTCACTTTCCTGCCCATAAACAATTACATTTTTGCACAAAATCTTCCCAACAGCTGCTAGCTCTAACACTCATGATGCCCCACCATCACAGACATTCACCACAAGAAAATCCACATTTAATGACTAAATTATTAATCATTAAATCTTTATTTTTCGTCACAAATTATTATTTGTAATAAAATTTAAACCGTTAGTAAAACCCTTGTCATTAAAAGCAAAAATTAGGTAACTGTCACAGAAAATAATCTTATAGTGATAGAAAAAATTGACATTGTTAACAAGTTATTTATAACAATTTTATTCATCATAAAAAAAATATTTTTTGTTACAATAATTTTCATCACAAATGTTACAATTAAGTGACAGAAAAATAGTCGCAAATGTAATTGTGATAAAAAATTTAGTAATTAATTATTAAAATTGATATTAAATAAAAAAGATATTTATATAATTACAACACAAATATTGTAACAAAAATTTTGTCATAAAAAATAATATATAAATTTATCACAAAAGTTTAATAAAAAAAAATATTATTATTTCAATACTAATCAATTTTGATTAAAATTAATCAAGTCCGATTAAAATGAATCAGGATCAAACTAATCTCAAGTTTTATTGAGTTTCACATGTTTTATAGTGCAAAATTTTATTTTCTTAAATATTTCTCATCGATGTGTGATATATTTATAGTGCAAAACCTTATTCTCTTATGTGTTTTTTATCGATGTAAGATGCATTGATTAGAGAAAACTGACAATTTCTAGTGATGAAATATATTTTTAGTGATGAATTATTTGGTCATTATTGAATGTATAAGGTATATGTGACCACTATTAGAATGTTGTCATAATTGTAATGTATTATAGTGACGATTTTTATCGATAAAAGCTTATTTTATCTCTATGAACATTTTTTGGTGACGAAATATATTTTTTATGATGAATTTTTTTGTTCATCGTTAAATATGTATGCATTTATGACTAATTTTTTAGATTTATCACAATTGTGATAAGTTATAGTGATGATTTCAAATTCATCACAAATTTCTGTCACTAAAAACCACTTTTCTTGTAGTGATTTCCCCCATATATCCCATGCAAACTTGCAGTGTAAAAAAAAAATGGACATTTGCCATTCCATCTTTACATAATGCACATTTTATTGAGTTATAATCCACCACAATACCACTTTTGAAGAGACTAAATTTGATGAGACTTATTCTTTCTAAATTTTGAATATAACCAATTCATTGCCGTACCCATTTTTTTGGTCTTATTGCAGTTATCCTGTTTCTGCTGTTTTTATTGTTTTCAATGCCCCTAATGATCTTTGGTAAGCAACAACGTCCACGATGAACTCTTTTTCTCTTTTTATTTATTTATTTTTTTCCTTCATTTTTGTGCTATATCTTCATTATTCTTTGCAGAAAATAAAGCAAACATAAGTTTTTTTTTTTTTTTCAATTGTCCGTCATTCAAATATATAAACAGAAGTTGATGGATGAGTATGCCCTTGAGGTTATACGTTTCATATGTGGGTCATTATCAAGTTTAGATGAGAATCAATTGCTGCAAAGTGGAGCAGTGGAAGCAACCTTTCAGGCTATCAAAAATGGCATCCTATAAGGATAGGTCCGAGGTTGAGGACCTCGGACGTACTGTAGCAATTCTTTAATAGCCGAAGTGAAACTAAATCCAGCACTTCTGGTCAAACGACTGCACAGTAAATACAGTGGGCATGCCCATACTTGATTTATCACACAATCCCCCGGTTCCGAATTTGTCACCGGTCCCGAATTTATCTTTTTAAGGGACACATCACACTCCGATCATCCTGCTAAGCAAGCCACGTGGATACCTCACGAAGGCCTATAAATACCCCCCAGGGGCCACCTCAAAAAGGTAATTGAAACCATCCTAAAGCTCCTTTTTCATTAGTCCAAAGATATACCCGATTATTGCTGACTTAAGCATCGGAGTGTCTACCCCGAGGACTCACCTCGCACTACAAACAGAATGCCTTTTACCAACGGAAGTTTATACTAACGGACATGAATCCGTCCGTATAAAACCATCTATACCAACGGAAAAATTTAAGTAGTTAGTATACACAGATCTATACCAATGGAAAAATTATCCGTTAGTATAAGATGAATTTATACAAACGGATTCTAATTATCCGTCTGTATCGAGTATGTCAATTCTAACGGATAATCATTATCCATCTGTGTACTTGTGACTATACAGACGGATTAACGCTGTCTGTGTAATTCTCTATTTCTTAAACATATTTTTTTTTCTTTTCAATTTTAGCCATCTGTATACATTTTCCCATCCCCCCACATATTCCCAATTTTCCCTCCCCAAATTCTGAGTTTCCCTCCCCTGGTAGACCTAATTATTTCCGTCCCTCTCCCAAATCTCCAAATTTTGGAGTTGATTTTGCTAAAACTCAAAAACCCATTTGAACCTAATTGCCAAATTCATTTCCTCGACTCTAATCCATCAACGACAGGAGGTCAATAGGTGAGTTTGTGTTGATTTTGGGTGATTTCTTCTTAATCCTCTTTGTTTCTTCTCTCTGCCAGTGGTGTTGCTAACGCGGATTGGAACATTCTCGATGATGCGACGGAGTTTGACCTCTAGGTCATCCTCTTCCTCCTTTAACACTGGCTTCTCATACTCCACAATCGCCGTCGATCCCACTGCAGGAGGACGCGGCGATAGTCCCGATTTCTATTCCGCCAACGCTAACTGCATGTTCGCGTCCTTCGGTCTGCCTGTCAACATTTTGTCTCAAAACCCTAACAAAACTGAGACTTTATGGTTTTTAGGAAGATAATTTAACTCATGTTTGAGTTTGATGATAATTTGTAGGGTTTTGCATAATCAAGGGATTTGGGGTTGCAGAATAAGTGCTACAGGGGAGAGAGGTTGCTGCTCTGGATCTGCTTGAAACCCATTTCTCCCTTTTTCTACCACTATTTCCATCTGTCATCTCTCGATTTCATTGTTTCCTCAAGTATTCCCCTTTCTCCCGTCTTCTTCACTCTTCCTTTCTCCCATTTGCTTGCTGTTCTCTCTCTCTCTTTCTCTCTTTTTTTTTTAAGTTTGTTTTGTTTGATGATGGGATCCATCTTGTTAGTTCTTGTTTTTGGGCTAATTTCATTGTTTCCTAACATGGGTCTTTGTGATTTGCAGGTTTTAGGGCCTCATCTGGTGAAGCTTCATGGCTTCTAAGCGGATTTTGAAGGAACTCAAGGATTTGTAGAAGGTTCGAGAAAAGGTCTACTACTATTTCAAAAAACATACAAGAATTTGTCTGCTGAAGGATTTGCAAGAATGTTATATAAGGTATGTATCTTCTTCATTTACTTGACTGCTGAAGTATTTATCATAGACCATTTGAACTTGGAAAATAATGTGCCATTCTAGCCTAAGTAAGAATGAATCTTGTATCTGTACGCGTTTATTTGTTAGAGCTACAGTGCCTTGGTGGATCTCCATAAATGATAAAGTTGTGTTTTTAGTTTCACTAATAATTGTGGCTTCTAATCAGCTTTGATTTGTTATTTGTAAATTTCAGAGTGGAAGACGTCTGTTGCTACAACTACTTCATCCAAATTGTTCACGTTATTTAAGTCCTGATGATCTAGCATCTCTAAATTTATCAATTCCTTCTCTCAGTGCTGGGGTAGATTGATCTTTTGTAGAACTATCTTAAGAGTGGTGATCCAATACAAATGTCCTAAATCTATGATTTTGACCCCATTTTT
>BPVZ01000235.1:185891-198903 GCA_020521535.1 Rubroshorea leprosula | reverse complement strand
TTTTTTTTTTTTTTTTTACAGCAACATGGTTTATTTTTTATATTTATTTTTTATAACTAAGATTTTACAGCATATTTATGTTTGCTTTTTGTATGTCGGTGTTCTCATCTCTAGTTACCTCTTTAACCACATGAATGATTCTCCTTAAATAAGTTTCACTTAATATACGGTTAGAAAATAAAGACTTGCCATCACCACTTAAAATGTGAAGTTATTCAAGTTTTAAAATATGATTATTGATCCAAATAATATTTTTTTCTTTTTTGCCCTACATTGACCCAAATAATGTTTAAGTCTAAAAAGAGTTGGCTATTTTCTACTCAAAATATCAATTTACCTCACATAATTGCACATCATTTTCATGTTCTTGCTTTTCGGTTATCCTTCTAATGTTTTTAGTTTAATCAATTAAAAAAAAAAACTTTTTCATGAAGTTTCTATTAGGTTGAGTTTTTCTCAACTTGGAGTTTTTGAAGTTGTCTTCAGCTAAAATTACGCAAATATGATAGTCATCTTCCTACTGTCTTATATTAATAGACTAACTAAGAATCTTTGCAGGTAGAGACTCCTAACTTGGAGTTTTTGAGTTTGTCTTCAAATAATATTCAACGAATTTTGGACAACTCGATTCTAGAAATCTCTTCTTATATCCAAAATTTAAGAAAGTTGTGTGTGGAGGGTTGTGGTAATTTGGAATATCTCTTGACATCCTCCATGGTTAAGAGTTTTGAGCAACTGAATTGGCTCAAGATTTGTGATTGTAATATGATGGAAGAGGTAATACATGCAGAAGAATCAATGGATGAGGAAATTATGTGCAAGATTTTCTTCCCTAACCTGGAGTTCCTATTGCTCCAAGACCTTCCAAAACTCACAAGATTTTGTTCTGGAAATTACTTGGAATTACCATGCCTTTGGAAACTTAAGATAAGCAAGTGTCCTGTGCTGAAGACTTTCATCTCTAGCTTCTTCTTTGGAGACATGATAGCTAGTTCTCAAAATGTCAAAAACACTTATACACTTTCTCTCTTTAATGCAAAGGTGATTTCTCCTCTATTTTTTTCCCTTTATTTTTCGCTTTTTAATGTCTTATAATGCTATTATTATTTTCTTAAAGTTTTACATTAATTTGAAAAAAATTAGATTCCAATATTTTCATTCCATTACATTTATAATTATATTTAATTTTAATTGAATTGTGTAAATATGTAGGTGGCATTTCCCAAATTAGAGCGTTTGGTAATTGAACATGTAAATAGCTTGAATAAGATATGGAACGACCAGCTTGAAGTAGATTCTTTTTGCCAACTAACTTTGGTGAGTGTGGTTTCATGTGAAAAGTTATTGAATATTTTCCCATTTAGCATGTTGGAAAGGCTTCAGAGACTAGACAAGCTCCAAATATGGAACTGTGATTCACTTGAAGAGATACTTGAGTCTCATGAACCTGGTGTTAGCCAATCACAAGCTCAAAAGGCCACTCCGCTACCTTTGTTGGAAACTGTCACATGCTTGGAGGATGATGTGAAGGATGAGATTGTCTTTAGCAAACTCAAGTATTTGCAACTTTGTAGTCTGCCTAGACTTTCAAGCTTTTGCTCGGTTAAATGCAAGTTTGAGTTCCCTCTTTTGGAAGAGGTGATTTTTTTGGATTGTCCAAGTATGCAGACTTTCTCTATGGATGAAATAAGAACGCCAAAACTACAAAAGGCAAAATTGACTAGAGATGAAGATGAAGGCTTTGGGGATGGCAACCTAAACTTGACCGTACAACTACAGTTCATACAAAAGGTATGCATTAATTCGAAAGATCTCCTTAAGTTTTTTGTTTTTTAAGTTCTATCTATTTCTCTTTTCCTTTTTTACACAAATCTCCATTTAGAATCTTCAAAATAACAGTAAAAAATAGAAAGGTATGTATGAATGCTTAATAGACCATGATTTTAAAAAACAAAATTTTTGCTACAATTTTTCCTTTCACTGTCGGTATTGTGTTGTTATATCTGCAGAGTCAAGGTGATTCTGAAATTTGAGGTCAACGAAATTGCGGCTCATGTCCTTTCCAAGTGAAATTTGATGGTGAGTTGGTCTTATGCTTCCATCATCTCTACAACTGTTTGATAAAGGTACATCTCTTGTAAACATGCATGGGGGTACATTGAGGATGCTTGCTTAGTTCTTTGCAGGTCTGAATGGTGTACGCATAAGTTGGATGTGAAGTTGTCACATTGCTTGGTGGCCAGAATGTTACCTCACTATCTAAAATTGATCCCTTTTTCTATAAAAAAAAAAAACCGGAGCTTTTTTATTTCTCAAACTCATGTGCAACTTGTAATATGTATTATTAAATTCATGCAAAGACTTTAAATTTATGGGTTGTTTTATAGTATTAAAGAAAGAACGTCCTTCAAGAAAACAAATGTTGCTTTCTTATATATACTTGTATGATAAAAGTACATTTCTTATACATATGGTATGGAACTATATATATTGAGAGGTTGCTTTCTTAATTCCTCTAAGGTCTGAATGATACACTCATAAGTCATGAATTGGATATGAACTTTACAAAGTTGCCACATTGCTTGGCGCCCAAAATTAAATTATCTATTGTTTATGGTGTTTTAAAGATAGAGGGAGTATTCAGAAGACAAATGTTACTTAACAATTATCAATTGGGTTTTGATGTACTTTGTTCTTAATTAGAATATGGTTTTTTCATTTTGATGGGTTTGCTATATTTTTTTTCCTTTATACACAAAGCAAACCATAATTTTAAATATAAATTTTAGCTTTCACATGCACAACAGATTTTAGTGCCTCATGTATCTCCTTTCTCTTTTGTGATACATAGATCCCTGGGAGGTTCACATTTTTTTAACTTCGTGTGTGATAATAGGCTACACAAGATGAGACAGATTGAGCCACTTTGCATATTGGAGATGTGCATTTGCATACTTTAAAGCACACTCCTTTCCTTATAGATGATTCTTTAAGTATATTTGGTATCAATGGATGAGCTTTCACTCCCTGCAATTTCCCATTTAACCTTTGGATGTAATTTGATCTAATGCTTTTTACACATCATATGATTGAGAATCACAAAAATTTTTTCTTTTCATACATCATAATTTCATGCATATTAATTCACAACCAATCATGGTTGATTACCATTAGATGAGATTGAATCTAGATATAATTGTGTGAATCATGTTTCCAGCATCCTCAAATTTCTTGCCAACTTAATATCAAGCCGTAAAAGCAGAAAATAAAATTCAACCTCATTATATTAATTTTCCTTTTAGATACTCAACTGAAAAATTGCCTGACATGCAAATTGGAATAGTAAAATCAATCAAACTTACATCTACAATGATACCAAATACCAAACACAAATCACCAAGTAACAAATGCTTTCTTCACTGTCAGCCAGTGGCGGAGCCAGTGGGGTGCGAGGGGGGCGCTCGCCCCTGAAATTTGAAAATCTTGTAAATTATTATATGAAAAATTATCTACCCTCCCCTAAACTTTGAAAATTTTAGTATTTTGCCCCCCTGAAAAAAATTTCTGCCTCCGCCCCTGCTGTCAGCCATATACTCTTATGATAGAATTACTTGTACTCTTAACCATAAGTTGAAGATTCAATTCCTAGTCTCTAGGTACCAAAAAAACAACAAATACCCTCTTAAACATGTTGATACAACCACATGACAAACTGTCAAATAACTTAACTGAGGAATGCTACTCCTATATAAGTCGGCTTAGCTAAGCAAGAACAATTTCGTATTCATTTTCTTCTTGGCAGCATTCATGCGTCTAGTATTGGTCACGCCTGATTATAAACAATGAGCAAGGTTCGAGAATAATCCTTACCATCACAAAAAACTTTAAAAGCTTCAGACACAAAACAAAAAGTAATAAAAATAAGGCAGGCAAATATCTTTCACTTGGTTTTGAAGTGAAGATCAAGATTCAAATCCAAGCAATAACTAACAAGTCATAACATAATTAGGTACTAAAGGAATGCCATCCCTTCATCAGCTCATCATAATCAAACGGTAGTCAAGATATTTTAGAACTTAGATGAGATTAAAAAAACCCAGGGTTTTTTATGTGATGAAAAACAGCATTAAAATCTACAGTACAGGTGTTCGCTACACCCCTAAGCCTTAAGCATGATTGGTTCTGGGTCTATTCAAGATTTACAACCATTTCTCTATACTATATTCCAAAAATAAGGGAAATATACTACAGATGATAGCACTCAAAAATGCTGACTAAGATTCTTATCCTCATGCTTATTTATAACAATATGTTCAAAACTAGCCAATATGTTCAGGTTCGTTGAACATAAAAACCTAAGATCAAAACTTTTTAACTCAACATTTCTTTTCTCAAATTTGGTCATTTTGTGTGCAAACAATTATAATTAGCTTATTGAGCATATAAGCTCAAAAAAAATAAAAAAAAATAAAAAAAATAAAAAAAGGAAGAAAGGAAAGAAGGATTTAGCTTCAGGTTAAAAGAGTTTCTTGGTTGCCAAAATCATAAAGGATTGTAGCTCACATCCTCAAATATATTTGATGCAACTGTCCCTGGCATTTATCTTATATTAAGCTTCTTGGACTCAAATAGTAGCTAGAGTTCAGCATTAAATTTGAAAACAATGGTAAAAGACTCAGGTTGGCACATTTTACAATAATAGAAAACAAATATTATATTATATTACACATTTAATAAGTTAATGATCACAAAACACAACTAATAATATGTTGTACAAGTATGGGATATTGTTAAACAAGTACCTATGGCAATCATGATCCCTGGAGCATTCCCTAGACCTTGAACATGACCTGTGGCGACTTCTAGAATCATAAGTCCAAGAGCGCTCGTAATCCCTATCACGATCTTGATCACTATACCTGTCACGATCTCTGCTCCTACGATCATAATCCCTCCCTCGGTCATGGCTAGTCCCTCGGTCTCAGTCCCAACTTGATTCTCTCTCATGATCTCTGCTTCCTTCTTTCAATCTATACACCACCAATAAAAAGGATATCACAACACCCCCCTCACCACCCAATGGTTTACCAAAGGAAAAGAGACCATGAGGATTACTTCCTGTCATCATACCGGTCAAGTTTGTGGCTCCTGTTTCTCTCTTCCTGAGAAAACAATAATCAGCAAATACTACTGAATGCTTCTTTCAAAAACCTAAATGCCAATTCAATTTAGCTAAATATGACATGCCACAAGGACCATTAGGAAAGAATTCTAGTGGTGGTAGGCACAATTAGTAGGCAACTTACCCTGACCAAACTAGGCCTTCATCAGATTTGTTGTCACAGATTTTAAAAATAAGAAAAGCTGATTTTTTTTTTCTTACATTACTTACAACAAACTCCTTTCTTGTACCTCTCTCCTATTTGATTTCATGTTTCCTTTTTCTTTCATTCTTTCAGCAGAAAAAACTAATCTATCAAAATTGGTTGAGCACCAAGACATTTCATATTTGATGCATTTTAAGCCCGATATGCACAGACAAGGTAGAAAATAATATGTTTTAAAGTCCAGCATCGACAAACAATCAAAAGAAATTGAAAACTGGGAGATATTATTCTTCTCTGAGGTCAGAAAAACTCATAGATGATACTTACTGAGAATCTGTATAGAAGAATTAGAAACATTATACCAGCATCTGACCAACATATTCACAATACAAACTTAAGGGGATCTGGAACAGATGAATTAATTTGCTGTTTGACTAGAATCCATTGGGTAACGGCATTCGAATAAAGTTCTGATTATTTAAATAATAATAATAATAATAATAATAATAATAATAGACATAGTATGTGGATAGTTCAGGCAATTTATACAACCAACATCTTGGATGCCAGGCGTTATAACGTAACACTTAAAGCAGAGCCACCATAGACAGTCAGCATATACTAAGCATGTAAATCATCTTACCTGAAGTTCTGCTAATTTATCATGGATTTGCATATAGCCTAAATGAAGTTTGCCTCCAAAATGATCTGCTAAACGTCGGTCACTGAAAGAAACAAGAAAAATCAAATCACTTTGACCTAGAAAATTAAAAAAAGGAAAAAATATATATACTGCAGTAGTATGCATTATAGATTATACAGTTTCCCAGATATTTATTATCTAACAATTGCATGATCTACAAGTACAAAAACAGAAAAAGATGCACATTATGTAGCTGCAAAAGTTATCCTCGTAAAACTGGGCCCAAAAGCCTGCTCGTGACAAGGAGGTATAATAGCCAGGTCAAAAGCTGAAGCACTTGAAACCCCAAACACTAACTTTTTGAAGCCCGTAGAAAGAAGATAAAAGGCTATGATCAGGAAGTAGAAGATTAAAAATGTACCTATCATAAACACTCAAAAATGCTCCACAAATATCACAAACACATAGCTTTTGATCAGTCTGAAACAAAATTGGATCAAAGAGATTAGAGCAGATAGAATATTAACATATAAATGAACTAAAAGAAAATTGAACTAAAATCAAATTATGATGGGACTGTTCATGCATTAATTATGCAAATCAAATTCATACTTTCCTAATAAGGTCCAAGTGTGTCTTAGTTTTCTTATCTAGTTATTATCATAGTTTTCCTTCTGTGAAACTGAAAGAAAGAAAAACAGAACTCACAATGCGAACATCAACAGCAGTATACTTTGAGGAATCCAGAACAGGCTCCTGTCTGGCAGCGAGCTGAACATATATGGAAAAATAATTATCCATAAATAAGGCATACCAAGGAGAAGGAAATGGTGCAAAGTAATAAAAATCAATCTACAGAAATAACACTACTAAATTCACAAATTGAAACCTTCTTGAGTGCTACAGCCTCTTCTAATGCTTTTTGTGCCTCATCTACCATCCCCTCCTCACCTAAACAACAATAAGAGAGCAACAAAGACCATTAATAAAACAATGATAAGTACATCATGTATTCTTGAAAACTTTGTACAACACAGTTCAATGCCTTTTTGTATATTTTATATGAAACCACCCTAAAGGCATTGTTAATGTAAAGCACTGAGTGTTAATTGAAAAAACAGTAAAGCACTGAGTCTTTATCAACCATTGACAATTGTTTTGGAATGGCAGGGGAAACAAATTTTCTGACATTGACATTTTTTTATAGGAAAAAATGGTAAAAGCACAAATAGGAAGGAACATAAGTTGGCATAATAAATACCTCAGAAACAACTTAAGGATTAGTGCTATTCCATTTCTAGGAATTTAATTATTTAAGACATGCTACCTAATAGATATCTATTGTCAAGAACTCAAGATGTTTATGTTATTTAACACATGCTACTTAATAGATATCCGTCGTCAAGAACTCCAGATGTTTTTCTCCTTGCTTTACATACATTAAAAACGAAGTTCAGGTAACTTGAGTCTTACCAAGATTATCAGCTTTCTTCAGCTTCTCATTTATCATTTCCTGGGTCCAAGGATCACGTGCAGGCACAGGCAGTGGCACCAAAGATGGAGGATTTGGCAATGGTTGGGGCAAAGATACTCTGATCTTTATTGAATGCATCCAAAAGCAGTGTTGACTATAACAATCAACAGAAGCATCATATATACCAAGAGACTAAATGTTACACAAGAATCAAATTATGAGGAACTTAATACACAGTCAATATCAGAAATTTATATGAATAAATCAATACTTTCAGAGACCCATTTCAAATCCTACATCTAAAGAAGCTATCAAGTACCTGTTTATCCACTCCTTTAGTTCTAAGCTCTTCTACTTCTTCTAGAGCTCATATTTAAGCTCTCTTGCCTTCAAGATCTGCAAATCAAAAAGATATCATGCACACCCCAAAGCTAATCATAAAATTTACACAATTTATCCACAGTAAACATTAAGACAAAGGACAAAGAAAATATTATGCAACATAATTGTTGTATGTACAGAATTTAGCACTTTAAACAAAAAACTTGTAAAAAGGCTTCAAAAATTAAACACGATATGGCTTGCTAGGAAGTCATCAAGTCAAGCAATGTAATATTATGGATTTGATATAATCACTGAAACCAATCATATATTAAAATCCCAAACCAATCATATGTTAAACTCCCTAACAAGAGAAATTTCTAAAGAATTCTCAAAAATTCATTTACAAAGGCTGCAACAAAAGTGAGACTGTGACACATCATTACTTTGTCATGCTAATCTGCCATTTAAAGGCACACCAAATGATGTGAACAGTTGACCATTCTTTGGCACCATGGCCCAGGTCCTTCAGAATATGTGAGAGGACATAGCCTTTGGCTGAATTCAACCATATTGATTTAATCTTAACTATCCAAACATATCAACTAGACAAATGGATATTCTGAGGCAGTCTCCTACCTCTAAAAATACTAATTGAATCATTTAATTATTCTTTTTTATAACAAATTAAACACCTTAGAGTTGAAATAATGGGGAACGCAGTCAAACTCCAACTATGGTCATCCCTTTGTACCATATAATCAAAATCTTAAAATTTATGAAATCTATTGAACCTACAAACAAAAACTTCACAACAATTGTTATAAATTTGGACATCACCTTGAATCAATTAATTCAAAGAAGAATAACCAAGTTAAATCAAAGAAAACAAAACAAGTACTCACCATCAATTGGCAAGGCAGAAAACGCATCTTTGTTCCAATTCAAAAGTCACACCTCATACGTATAAACCTCAATAGAAAATACTAGCAGCCTGCCCAACCCCCACCCCCTCCTTTTATACATAACCTTCAAAAGGCAAATTGAAAACGAGGAATTTAAGCATAAAAGTGAAATAAAAGCTCAAACTCAACATCAAAAGTAGATAGATTTCAACAAAAATCAAATCATAAAAACTTAACTAATAACACATGAAGCCAGATGCTTCCAATGTTACCTTAACTTTGAAAAAAAAAAAAGGATGAATAAATAAAAATTTTCTCAAAAGAAAAAATCTTAAGTGATAACTGAGAGACAGCCCTAAAAAAATAAAAGACAAGCTGGTGCAAAAATATGATACCATATTGATCAGCTTCTTTCAATTTCTCCTTAATCTGATTTGAAAGCTCTAGTACTTCCGGTGTCTGTAACATCAACATAGAAAATAAATAAATCTGTAAGTCCCAAGTGGGAGAAAGGTCAGACAGATAAAATTAAGATTTATCCAAAACCTAAGTAACTTCAGAGACTGATATAGCAATAGTAGCCTTTGCATCCTCATCTTCAAGATGCTTGAGAGCTCTACCAATTTTCCTATCACACTCAACAATGAGCCTGTCAATAGCATCTTCCAACTCTCTGTCATAATTATCGACGCCTTTTGCCTTAGCTTCTCCATATCTAAGAAGGGTTAAGTAACCACAGATGCAGAAATACAGAAACTACTAAAAGGGCATAGTATTGGCATATCATCAGCGAAGACATTACTTTTGAAAAACAAACATAAAGCACCTACTACTAAAAAGGCACCTATCCAGCATTGTGAGTAATTTAAGGATACTCTCTCCTCAGCTGCAAAGAGTGGACCTTTGGACATGGCCCCATATCCATTTTCTGAACAAGAGAAAACACAAGATTGAAATTAGAAATCCTAAAGTCTCAGTAACTTAAAAAGAGATCAAGACGAAACAACAAGTTTGAAATCAGAAATCCCACAGTCTCAATAACTTGCAAAGAAAACCATAAACAAGTATCTGCAACTCAAATGTGACCAAAAGCTAAAGTTGAACATATAAGAGTTTACCACATAAGAACAATGATGCCTATGAATACTACAAGAGCATATAGCATCTACCTAAGAAACTCACCAAAATACCCTCTTCAACACATAAAATGATACATGTCATACCAGTTGACAATAAAAAATAGGATTGTAAATGAGACACTAATTAAATTTATAAAGAAACATGGATCACAACCAAAAATACCTAGTTTATTTGTCTTCTATCTTACATACCCATGATGAATAGAGAATTTAATGCCTAGCACAATTTTCTTTACAACACTTCACAGGTAACCAGAATGTAAACAGAAACAGGATCCCTGACATTTAAATTCATCTCTTCCAAATATACCAATGATAAAATAGAAAACTTATCTCCATGACCTTTGTTCTAATTTATACAGATAATAGTTTACCAAACGAACCCAAAATAGCTAATAATAACATACCTCAGCTATTCATACACAACTACCACTTTTTTTCCCTTGTTCCTTATATTTCATTATATTTCATTAAAAACCAGTTTCAAAATGCTTCCAGTAGCAGTCTTCATAGATACATGTAATTCAAGCTTACCACTAATTCAGCAACTTTCCTCTCTCCCTCTATTTCAAAATCCCTTTTTTCACAATAAAACAAATTACACAACTTTCAATTCATCTCTTCTTAATTAGGAGTTAGGGCATAACAAAAACCAGATGATGTGTTGCTCCCAGCCTCCCACACTCACCCCAACTCAACCAATCTCCCTTTCTAAACTTCTCCTGCCTCTAAAACACCAAATTTCTCAGAAACCAAACACAGATAAGCAAATCGAATGCAAAAACTAGGGTTCAAAAGGAAAGAGATGGGTATGAATCATTTAACAATTAACGAAACATGCAGAAAAGATAAAAAGTAAAAAAAAAATTAAGGAATCAATCAGGAGAATACCGTTAATTGGAAGAACTCGTGAGGACAAAGGCCGGACAAGTAGGGGCAGCACACATCGCGATCTTAGTACTTCCGATTCACCTTCTTTACGTCACCATTACGGTACACTACACACCCATCAGCACATCGAGCTGCTTCCGAAGTGTAACCGCACTTCCTAAAAATGACTTGATATTGATACTTATGGTTACAGAGTGGTCATGAATCTGAAAAGCCCAATGCTAATGGTTCTAAAAATTGAGATTAAGGAGATCGTGGCTCATGATCCTTTTTGCTGAAATTTGATAGTGAGTTGGTCTATCATACATGCTTCAATCTTCCCTACTGTCTACATTTGTCGAATAAAAGTACATCTCCCTCAGTCTCTTGTATATGTAGAGTCTTATTGGGATGTCTTCTTAATTAATTCCTTGGTTGCCACATTGTTTGACACCCAAAATGTTACCTCATTTCCTAAAACTGATATATATAACTTTTTTCCATTTGCAAATTATGGTGTTCGATTTATTCCATTACAGCAGTTTAGTTTGGCTTTATCATTGTCACAGGCACAGTATATTTACTTCTCTTGTTACTCGTTTTGTATTCAATCCTGCCTTTTTGCTTTTCTAAATTCTGTCAATTATCAAATACTAGTTGTAAAAAACCATTCCCAAATTTTGATGGATTATTAACCTAGGAAGGTAAATTAAAGTACTAGACAAATTAAGGAAAAGTACATGTGACTTGCCACTAAATATGTGTATTTTATAAGTAGAGTTTGTATAATTTTGTTTTGTTTTGTTCTATTCCTTTTTTTTTTTTCATCTTAAGTAGAGTTCTGTTTGGTAGAATAAAAATATTAAGCAAAGTTATTATACCTTGAGGCCTTAAGCATGATTAAAGAAAAATGGTTTTTTTTTTTTTTTTTACGTGAGAAGTAATAAAACAATAATAAAATTAGTTGGTGTTTGCTAAACACCTACGCCTTAAGCATGACTTTGGACCCATGCAAGATTTATTAGCATTTTTTAAAACTTTAATTGAATATTTGTAATTGTTTGTTTATGGTATGCATTACAAAATTGATGAGTAAAATAAATGATGGCATTCAAAATATAATATCATTTTGTAAAATTCAAAGTTTAACAGATGTATCTATGAAATACTTGAAAGATCAAGATTTTTTAAAATTTAATCTCAACTTTTATAAACTTTGTCTTTGTTTATTTTTAAATTGATAAGCTTGCCTAGTTTGAGATGGGTAAAGAATGAGTAATGATAAAGATGGTGAAAATTTAGGATCTAAGTTCAAAATCATCATTGAATAAGTTGATGTATATAATATTATAAATTTAAAAACAATTAAAAAATTAATTATTAAATAATGTATAATATATTTTTTAATATTTTAAATGATATAACTTGTATCATATTATCAATTCTAAATTTTGGCACACATATCATTATTACTAAAGAGTATGAAAGAAAAGTGAACCAAAAAATCCTTTTGGTTCTTCACATGGGCCGGATCAAAAATTCTTGGTCTAAATGTTGGTTGTTTTGCACTCCAGAAGATCTCTCTTTTATCTTATGTAGAATGCTTTAGCTAGTTAGGCCACACAGGCACACCCCCTACCTAGCTCTCGTGAGAAAACTAGGCCAATGGTAGCTCACAAGGAATGCACAATGCATAGCTATTGGACTTAGGACATGTTTGGTGTAGCTCCTAGGAGCTTCAGATTTTGCACACTATTCATATCTCATGAATTTAAATTTACTTCTTAAAAACTTACACTTTTAAATATTTTTTTAATCTCAAAAAGCTCTTAAACAGTAAAAATTTAAAAGTTTCAAATCCAAACTTTTCATAAACTCTCTTTTTACTTAATTTTCACTTACTTTTTCACCTTTCTAAAAGCTAAAACTCTATTTTCCCTCCAATAAAAATTTAAACTTATCACTCATAACAGTACTCAAAAAGTTAAAGCTCCCACCAGCCACACCAAACAGGCTCTTAAACCTCAAAGCCAAAAGCTTAAGCTGGTAGGACAGGAATTGGATTCATGTCACTGGCTGGCCTTAAAACTTTTTTTATAACTTTATTAAATACATTATGTAGTCATTATTAAACAAAAAAATATAAGAACATTGGAATTTCCTTTTTTCTCATATATATATATATATATATGAAAGAGAGATTCATTTAAATATAAGTTTTACATATTATATTTATATAAAATTTTAATTATTCATTTTTTTACTTTTAATAATTAAAATTTATTATAACTTTTTTCTCATATATATATATATATATATGAAAGAGAGATTTA
>BPVZ01000235.1:51779-64000 GCA_020521535.1 Rubroshorea leprosula | reverse complement strand
CCAAGACCTTCCAAAACTCACAAGATTTTGTTCTGGAAATTACTTGGAATTACCATGCCTTTGGAAACTTAAGATAAGCAAGTGCCCTGTGTTGAAGACTTTCATCTCTAGCTTCTTTTTTGGAGACATGATTGCTAGTTCTGAAAATGTTAAAAACGCTTATACACTTTCTCTTTTTGATGCAAAGGTGATTTCTCCTTTATTTTTTGCTTTTTAATATCTTATAATGCTATTATTATTTTCTTAAAGTTTTACATTTGAAAAAAATTAGATTCCAATATTTTCATTCCCTTACCTCTATAATTATGTTTAATTTTAATTGAATTGTGTAAATTTTTAGGTAGCATTCCCCAAATTAGAGCGTTTGGTAATTGAACATGTGAAGAGCTTGAATAAGATATGGAACAACCAGCTTGAAGTAGATTCTTTCTGCCAACTGACTTTGGTGAGTGTGGTTTCATGTGAAAACTTATTGAATATTTTCCAATTTAGTATGTTGGAAAGGCTTCAAAGACTAGACAAGCTCCAAATATGGAACTGTGATTCACTTGAAGAGATACTTGAGTCTTATGAACCTGGTGTTAGCCAATCACAAGCTCAAAAGGCCACTCTACTACCTTTGTTGGAAACCGTCACATGCTTGGAGGATGATGTGAAGGATGAGATTGTCTTTAGCAAACTCAAGTATTTGCAACTTTGTGGTCTGCCTAGACTTTCAAGCTTTTGCTCGCTTGAATGCAAGTTTGAGTTCCCATTGTTGGAAGAGGTGATTTTGATGGATTGTCCAAGTATGCAAATTTTCTCTATGGATGAAATAAGAATGCCAAAACTGCAGAAAGTAAAATTAACTGGAGATGAAGATGAAGACTTCCGGGATGGCAACCTAAACTCAACCATACAACTACAATTCATGCAAAAGGTATGCATTAATTCAAAAGATCTCCTTAGGTTTTTCTTCTTTTAATTTCTATATGTTTCTCTTTTGCTTATTACACAAATCTTCATTTAGAGTCTTCAAAATAACAAGAAAAACTAGAAGGTATGTATGAACGCTTAATAGGTCATGATTTCGATTTCCTTTTACCTTCAATATTGTGTTGTTATGTCTACAGAGTCAAGGTGATTTTGAAAATTGAGATCAAAGAAATTGCGGCTCGTGTCCTGTCCAAGTGAAATTTGATGGTGAGTTGGTATTATGCTTCCATTATCTCTACACTTGTTTGATAAAGGTACATCTCTTGTAGACATGCATGGAGGTATATTGAGGCTGCTTGCTTAGTTCCTTGCAGGTTTGAATGGTGTGCGCATAAGTTGGATGTGAAAAGTTGTCACATTCCTTGGTGCCCAAAATGTGACCTCGCTAACTAAAATTGATCCCTTTTTCTTAAAAAAAGAAAAAGAAAAAAGAAAAAAGAAAAAAAAAAAAGGAGATAGGTCTTTTCTATTTTGTGAACTCATGTGCAATTTGTATTATGTATTATTAAATTCATGCAAATCCTTTAAATTCGTGTGTTGTTTTATAGTGTATTAAAGAGAGATATCTTTCAAGAAAACAAATGTTGCTTTCTTATATACGCTTGTATGATTAAAGAATGGTGCACTCATAAGTCATATGTTGGATATGAACTTTGCAAAATTTGCACATTGCTTGATACCCAAAATTAATTTGTCTGTTGCTTATAGTGCTTTAAAGATAAAGAGAGTATTCAGAAATAGATATAAATTTTAGCTTTCACGTGCACTATAAGTTTTCGTGCCTCATAGGTTTTTCATTTTTCTTTTGTGATAACATAGATCCCTAAGAGATTCACATTTTTTTACTTTGTGTGTGATAATAGGCCACACAAGATGGGACAGATTGAGCCACTTTGCACATTGGAGATGTTCAATTCGCATACTTAGAGCACACTCCTTTCCTCATAGATAATTCTTTAAGTGATGTTTGGTATCAATGGATGAGCTTACACTCCCAGCAGTTTGCCATTTAACTTTCGAATGTAATTTGATCTAATGGTTTTTACACACAAAATGATTGAGAGTTAGAAAAATTTTTCTTTTCATACATAATTCTTCATGGTAATCATACATGATTACCATTAGATGAGACTGAATCTAAGAAATAATTGTGTCATGTTTCCAGCATCCTCAAATTTCTTGCCAACTTAATATCAAGCCGTCAAAGCAGAAAATAAAATTCAAGCTCATTATATTAATTTCTCCTTTTAGATACTTGACTGAAAAATTACCAACATGGAAATTGGAATAGTAAAATCAAGCAAACTTACATCTCCAATGATACCGAGTACCAAACACAAATCACCAAGTAACAAATACCCTCTTAACCATCAACCATACGTTCTGGTAGTAGTCACTTATGCTCTTGGTCACAAGTGTAGGGGTTAAGCCCTAGTCTCTAAGTACCAAAAAACAACAAATACCCTCTTAAACATGTTGATACAACCACATGACAAACTGTCAAATTACTAAACTGAGGAATACTACTCCCCTATATAAGTTGGCTTCCCTAAGCAAGAACAGTTTCGTATTCATTTTCTTCTTGGCAGCATTCATGCATCTAGTATCGGTCACGCCTGAATAAAAACGATGAGCAAAGTTCAAGAATAACCTTATCAGCACAGGAAACTTTAAAAGCTTCAGGCACAGAACAAAAGGCTAAGAAAAATAAGGAAGGCAAATATCTATCACTTGATTTTGAGGTCAAGATCGTGAGTCAAATCTAGGCAATAACTAACAAGTCATAATATAATAAGGTACTAAAGGAATGCCATCCCTTCACCACCTCATCATAATCAAACAGTAGTCAAGATATTTTAGAATTTAGATGAGATTAAAAAAAAAGGGGGTTTTTTATGTGAAGAAAAACATCATTAAAATCTACAGTACAGGTGTTTGCTACACGCCCATGCCTTAAGCATGGTTGGTTCTGGGTCTACTCAAGATTTACAACCATTTCTTTATACCGTATTCCAATAATAAGGGAAATATACTAGAAACAGATGATAGCACTCAAAAATGCTGCGTAAGATTCTTATCCTCATGAAAAAAAGAAAGAAAGAAAAGAAGCATGTAGCTTCAGGTGAGAAAGAGTTTCTTTGGTGCCAGAATTATAGAGGATTGTAGCTCACATCCTCATATATATTTGATGCGACTGTCCCTAGCTTTTATCTTATATTCAACTTCTTGGACTCAAATACTAGCTAGAGTTCAGCATTAAATTTGAAAAGAATGGTAAAAGACTCAGGTTGGCACATTTTACAATAATAGAAAACAAATATTATATTATATCACACATTTAATAAGTTAAAAATTGATCACAAAACAAAACTAATAATATATTGTTAAACAAGCATGGGATATTGTTAAACAAGTACCTGTGGCGATCATGATCCCTGGAGCATTCCCTAGACCTTGAACATGACCTATGGCGACTTCTGGAATCGTAAGTCAAAAAGCGCTCATAATCCCTATCACGATCTCTGCTCCTTTGATTATAATCCCTCCGTGTCTCGGTCCCAATTTGATTCTCTCTCATGATCTCTGCTTCTTTCTTTCAATCTATACACCACCAATAAAAAGGATATCACAACACCCCCCTCACCACCCAATGGTTTACCAAAAGGAAAAAAGGAAAAGAAACCACGTGAGGATTACCTCCTGTCATCATACTGGTCAAGTTTGCGGCTCTTGTTTCTCTCTTCCTGAGAAAAGAATAATCACCAAATACTACTAAACGCTTCTTTCAAAAATCTAAATGCCACCTCAATTTAGCCAAATATAACATGCCATAAGGACCATTAGGAAAGAATAATGGTGGTAGGCATAATTAGTAGGCAACTTACAATGACCAAACCAGGCCTTCATCAGAATTAATGTCACAGATTTTAAACATATGAAAAGCTCATTTTTTTTCTTACATTACTTACAACAAACTCGTTTCTTGTACTTCTCTCCTGTTTGATTTCATGTTTCCTTCTTCTTTCATTCTTTCAGCGAAAAAAACTAATCTATCAAAATTGGTTGAGCACCAAGACATTTCATATTTGATACATTTTAAGCCCAATATGCACAGGTAAGTTAGAAAATACCATGTTTTAAAGTCCAGCATCTACAAACAATCAAAAGAAATTGAAAAATGGGAGATATTGTTCTTCTCTGAGCTCAAAAAAACTCACAGATGATACTAACTGAGAATCTGTATAGAAGAATGAGAAACATTATACCAGCACCTGACCAACATATTCACAATACAAACTTAAGGGTATCTGGAAAAGATGTATTAATTTGCTGTTTTACTAGAATCCACTAGGTAACGTCATCCAAATAAAGTTCTGATTATTTAAAAAAATAATAATAATAGACATAGTAAGTGGATGGTTCAGGCAATTTACACAACCAACAGCTTGGATGCCAGGCACTATCCCTAGCCTAATGCAACACTTAAAGCAGAGCCACCATAGACAGTCAGCATATACTAAGCATGTAAATTATCTTACCTGAAGTTCTGCTAATTTATCACGGATTTGCATATAGCCTAAATGAAGTTTGCCTCCAAAATGATCTGCCAAACGTCGGTCACTGAAAGGAACAACAAAAATCAAATCACTTTGACATAGAAGCTTAAAAAAGGAAAAAAAAAAAATATATATATATATATATTGCAGTAGTATGCATTATAGATTATACAGTTTCCCAAATATTTATTATCTAACACTTGCATGATCTACAAGTACAAAAACAGAAAAAGACGCACATTATGTAGCTGCAAAAGTTAATCCTCATAAAACTGGGCCCAAAAGCCTGCTGGTGACAAGGAGGTATAATAGCCAAATCAAAAGCTAAAGCACTTGAAACCCCAAACACTAACTTTTTGAAGCCCTTAGAAAGAAGATAAAAGGCTATGATCAAGAAGTAGAAGATAAAAAATGTATCTGTCATAATCACTCAAAAATGCTCCACAAATATCACAAACATGTAGCTTTTGATCAGTCTGAAACAAACTTGGATTAAAAAGATTAGAGCATATAGAATATTAACATATAAATGAACTAAAAGAAAATTAAACTAAAATCAAATTATGACGGGACTGCTCATGCATTAATTATGCAAATCAAATTCAAATTTTCCCAATAAGGTCCAAGTGTGTCTAAGTTTTCTTATCTAGTTTTTACCATAGTTTTCCTTCTATGAAACTGAAAGAAAGAAAAACCGAACTCACAATGTGAACATCAGCAGCAATATACTTTGAGGAATCCAGTCTGGCAGAGAGCTGAACATATATGGCAAAACAATTATCCATAAATAAGGCATACCTAGGAGAAGGAAATGGTGCAAGTTAATAAAAATCAATCTATAGAAATAACACTACTAAATTCACAAATTGAAACCTTCTTGAGTGCTTCAGCCTCTTCTAATGCTTTTTGTGCCTCATCTACCATCCCCTTCTCACCTAAACAACAATAAGAGAGCAAGAGAGACTATTAATAAAACATTGATAAGTACATCATGTATTCTTGAAAACTTTGTACAACACAGTTCTATGCCTTTCTGTATATTTTAAATGAAACCACCCTAAAGGCATTGTTAATGTAAAGCACTGAGTGTTAATTGGAAAAACAGTAAGGCACTGAGTCTTTATCAACCATTGACAATTGTTTTGGAATGGCAAGGGAAACAAATTTTCTGACATTGACATTTTTTTTATAGGGAAAAAGGTAAAAACACAAACAGGAAGGAACATAAATTGGCAAAATAAATACCTCAGAAACAACTTAAGGATAACTGCTATTCCATTTCTAGGAATTTAATTATTTAAGACATGCTACCTAATAGATATCTACCGTCAAGAACTCAAGATGTTTATTTTATTTAACACATGCTACTGAATAGATATCTATCGTCAAGAACTCGAGATGTTTTTCTCCTTGCTTTACATACATAAAAAACGGAGTTCAGGTAACCTGAGTCTTACCAAGATCCTCAGCTTTCTTCAGCTTCTCATTTATCATTTCCTGGGTCCAAGGATCAAGTGCAGGCACAAATAGTGGTGCCAAAGATGGAGGGTTTAGCAATGGTTGGAGCAAAGATGCCTGATCTTTTTTGAATGCATCCAAAAGCAGTGTTGACTATAACAATAAACAGAAGCATCATATATACCAAGAGACTAAATGTTATACAAGAATCAAATTATGAGGAACTTAATACACAGTCAATATCAGAAATTCTGATATGAATAAATCAATACTTCCAGAGACCAATTTCAAATCCTACATCTAAAGAAGCTATCAAGTATCTGTTTATCCACTCTTTTAGTTCTAAGCTCTTCTACTTCTTCTAGAGCTCGTATTTTAAGATCTGTCTCGCCTTCAAGATCTGCAAATCAAAAAGGTATCATGTACACCCCAAAGCTAATCATAAAATTTACACAATTTATCCACAATAAATATTAAGACAAATGACAAAGAAAATATTATGCAACATAATTGTTTTATGTACAGAATTTAGCACTTTAAACAAAAAACTTGCAAAAAGACTTCAAAAATCAAACACAATATGGCTTACTGGGAAGTCATCAAGTCAAGCAATGTAATATTATGGATTTGATATAATCACTAAAACCAATCATATATCAAACTCCCAAACCAATCAAATGTTAAACTCCCTAACAAGAGAAATTTCTCAAGAATTCTCAAAAACTCATTTACAAAGGCCGCAACAAAAGTGAGAATGTGACACATCATTACTTTGTCATGCTAATCTGCCATTTAAAGGCACACCAAATGATGTGAACAGTTGACCATTCTTTGGTACCATTGCCCAGGTCCTCCAGAATATGTGAGGAGACATAGCCTTTGGCTGAATTCAACCATATTGATTTAATCTTAACCATCCAAACATATCAACCAGACAAATGGATATACTGAGGCAGTCTCTTCACTCTAAAAATACTGATTGAATCATTTAACTATTCTTTCTTACAACAAATTAAACACCTTAGAGTTGAAATAATGGGGAAAGCAGTCAAACTCCAACTATGGTCATCCCCCTGTACCATATAATCAAAAGCTTAAAATTTATGAAATCTATTGAACCTACAAACAAAGACTTCACAACGATTGTTATAAATTTGGACATCACCCTGAATCAATTAATTCAAAGAAGAATAACCAAGTTAAATCCAAGAAAACAAATCAAGTACTGATCATCAATTGGCAAGGCAGAAAACGCATCCTTCTTCCAATTCAAGAGTCACACCTTGTACGTATAAACCTCAATAGAAAATACCAGCAGCCCGCCCAACCCCCACCCCCTCCTTTTATACATAACCTTCAAAAGGCAATTTGAAAACAAGGAATTCAAGCATAAAAGTGAAATAAAATCTCAAACTCAACATCAAAAGTAGATAGATTTCAACAAAAATCAAATCATAAAAACTTAACTAATAACATACAAAGCCAGTTGCTTCCAATGTTACCTTAACTTTCAAAAAAAAAAAAAAAAGGATGAATAAATAAAAATATTCTCAAAAGAAAAAATCTTAGGTGATTACTTAGAGACAGCCCTAAAAAAATATAAGAGGAGCTAGTGCAAAAATACGATACCATATTGATCAGCTTCTTTCAATTTCTCCTTAATCTGCTTTGAAAGCTCTAGTACTTCTGGTATCTGTAACATCAACATAGAAAATAAATAATCTGTAAGTCCCGAGTGGGAGAAAGGTCAGACAGATAAAATTAAGACTTATCCAAAACCTGAGTAACTTTAGAGACTGATATAGCAATAGCGGCCTTTGCATCCTCATCTTCAAGACACTTGAGAGCTCTACCAATTTTCCTATCACACTCAACAATGAGCCTGTCAATAGCATCTTCCAACTCTCTGTCATAATTATCGATGCCTTTTGCCTTAGCTTCTTCATATCTAAGAAGGGTTAAGCAACCACAGATGCAGAAATACAGAAACTACCAAAAGTGAAGGCATATCATCAGCAGAGACATTACTTTTGAAAAACAAGCATAAAGTACCTACTACTAAAAAAGCACCTATCCAGCATTGTGAGTAATATGTGGATACTCTCTCCTCAGCTGCAAAGAGTGGACCTTTGGACATTGCCCCATATCCATTTTCTGAACAAGAGAAAACACAAGATTGAAATCAGAAATCCTAAAGTCTCAGTAACTTAAAAAGAAAACAAGACAAAACAACAAGTTTGAAATCAGAAATCCAACAATGTCAATAACTTGCAGAGAAAACAATAAACAAATATTTGCAACTCAAATGTGACCAAAAGCTAAAGTTAAACATATAAGAGTTTACCACATAAGAACAATGATACCTATGAATACTACAAGAGCATATAGTGTCTACCTAAGAAACTGACCAAAATACCTTCCTCAACACATAAAACGATACATGTCATAACAGTTGACAATAAAAAATAGGATTGTAAATGAGACACTAATTAAATTTATAAAGAAACATGGATCACAACCAAAAGTACCTAGTTTATTTGTCTTCTATCTTACATACCCGTGATGAATAGAGAATTTAATGCCTAGCACACTTTTCTTTATGACACTTCACAGGTAACCAGAATAAGCAATTGAAAGTAAATAGAAACAGCATCTTTTAAATTTATATCTCTTCCAAATATACCCATGATAAAATAGAAAACTTATATCCATGACCCTTGTTCTAATTTATACGGAATTACAGATAATAGGTTACCAAACTAACCCAAAAATAGCTAATAATAACATACCTCAGCTATTCATACACAACTACCACTTCTTTTCTCTTGTTCCTTATATTTCATTAAAAACCATTTTCAAAATGCTTCCAGTAGCAGTCTTCATAGAAACATGTAATTCAAGCTTATCACTAATTCAGCAACTTTCCTCTCTCCCTCTATCTCAGAATCCCATTTTTCACAATAAAACAAATTACACAACTTTCAATTCATCTCTTCTTAATTAGGAGTTAGGGCATAACAAAAACCAGATGATGTGTTGCTCCCACACTCACCCCAACTCAATCAATCTCTCTTTCTAAACTTCTCCTGCCTCTAAAACACCAAATTTCTCAGAAACCAAACACAGATAAGCAAATCGAATGCATAAACTAGGGTTCAAAAGGAAAGAGATGGGTATGAATCATTTAACAATTAACGAAACATAAAGGAAAGATAAAAAGAAAAAAAAAATTAAGGAATCAATCAGGAGAATACCGTTAATTGGAAGAACTCGTGAGGACAAAGGCCGAACAAGTAGAGGCGGCACACACCGCCATCTTAGTACTTCCGATTCAGCTCCCTTACGTCACCATTACGGTACACACCCATCAGCACATCGAGCTGCTTCCGAAGTGTTACCGCACTTCCTAAAATAACTTGGTATTGATACTTATGATTACAGAGTGGTCACGAATCTGAAAAGCCCAATGCTAATGGTTCTAAAAATTGAGATTAAGGAGATTGTGGCTCATGTCATGATCCTTTCTGCTGAAATTTGATAGTGAGTTGGTCTATTGTATATGCTTGCTGAGCAGTGCTAGGGGCACTCGCCTCCTGCACTCTCCGACCAACACTTCCATTTTTATTGGGCCACGTTATTTTAATTTAAGAGGTTGCGTTTCAAAAACTCGTAAGCAAGCTTACGTGGCCCAATGAAAGTGGAAGTGTTCGCCGGAGAGTGCAGGAAGCGAGTGCCCCTAGCGCTGCTCATGCTTCAATCTTCTCTACGGTCTACATTTGTCTAATAAAAATGTACCTCTCTTAGTCTCTTGTATATGTTAGAGTCATATTAGGATGTTTTCTTAATTAATTCCTTACTTCCCACGTTGTTTGGCACCCAAAATGTTACCTCATTTCCTAAAACTGATATCTATATTTTTTGTCCATTCGCAAATTATGGTGTTCAATTTATTCCATTACAGCAGTTCAGTTTGGCTTTATCATTGTAACAGGCACAATATATTTGCTTCTCTTGTTACTCGTTTCGTTTTCAATCTTGCCTTTTTGCTTTTCTGAATTCTGTCAATTATCAAACACTAGTTGTAAAAAACCATTCCCAAATTTTGATGGATTATTAACCTAGGAAGGTAAATTAAATTACTAGACAAATTAACGAAAAAAGTGCATGTGACTTGCCACTAAACATGTGTATTTTATAAGTAGAGTTCGCATAATTTTGTTTTGTTTTGTTTTGTTTTGTTCTTTTTTTTTTTTTCATTTTAAGTAGAATTCTATTTTGTAGAATAAAAATATTGACCAAATGTATTACACCCCTGAGGCCTTAGCATGATTAAAGAAAAATGGTTTTTTTTTTTTTTTGAGAAGTAATAAAACAATAATAAAATAAGTTGGCGTTTGTTAAACCCCTAAACCTTAAGCATGATTCTGGGCCCATGCAAGATTTATTAGCATTTTTTTTCAAACCTTAATTGAATATTTGTAACTATTTATTTGTTTACCATATGCATTTCAAAACTAATGAGTAAAATAAATGATGACATTCAAAATATATTATCTCATCCTATAAAATTCAAAGTTTAACAAATATGTTTATGAAATACTCAAAAAGTAAATATTCTTAAATTTTAATGTCAACTTTTATAAACTTTGTTTTTGTTTATTTTTAAATTGATAAGCTTACCTAGTTTGAGATGAGTAAAAAATAAGTAATGATAGAGGGGTGAAATTTTGATATCAAAGTTTGGAATTGTCATTAAATGAGTTGACATATAATATTATGGATTTCAAAACAGTAAAATGAATAAATTATTAAATAATATAATATTTATTTTTTAATATTTTAAATAACATAATTTATGCTATATTATTAATTTTAAATTTTGATATTGTAAATCATTATTAGTAAAGAATATGTAAGGAGGTAAGAGAAGTGAATGGGAAAATCCTTTTGGTTCCTCACATGGGACGAGCATAAATTTTTTGCCTAAATATTGGTTGTTTTTGCACTCCACGAGATCTCTATTTTATCTAATGTAAACTGTTTTACCTAGTTAGGCCATACAGCGCACACGCACCGCGCAACCTCCACTTAGCTCTTGTAGGAAAACTAAGCCAATGGTAGCTCACAAGAAACGCACAATGCGTACGTGTTGGACTTAAGCCTCAAACCCAAAAGTTTAATCTAGTAGGATAGAGAATTGGATTCATATATCATTAGCTGGCCTTAAAGTTTTTTTATAACTTTATTAAATACATCATATGGTTATTATTAAACAAAAAATATCAAGATATTTTAATTTTTTTTCATATATATATAGATAGAGAAGAGAAATTCATTCACACTTACATAAAATCTTAATTTACGCATTACATTTACATAAAATCTTGATCATTTATCTTTTTATTTTTAATAATTAAGATTTTTTATATTTTTTAAGTAAAAAAAATAATTATTTTAAATAAATATAAATAAATCTCCACAATTAAAAGTAAAAAAATAATTGAGAGTTTTATATAAATATAATATATAAAATTTGTATAAATGAATCTCTATTTATATATATATATATATACATATTTTCCACAATAACTTCATCTTTGGTGGTTGTACTGTTCCCTCATAAGCTGGATTCAAATTATGCTGTTAGGTTGCTCAAAAGGTTACTTCAATTTGCAAAACTACTCATCTTAAATCTCCCAATTCACGTGTGACTTGTGTTATGGTGTTTAGATGTTGTAGGTAAAGAATATGTATTCGATCCATTGCAGCAGGTTAGTTTGGCGTTAAGCTTTATCATTATCATTTTTGTCTTATATTATTACAGGCGTCTTAATCTTGCCTTTTTCCTTCTAAGGATTTGTTCTATTAGGCGTCTTAATATCCATGAAATAAACCTATGCCGGTTGGCTGTTTAAGAGAAGTGTAATGGACCAGACAAGTTTTTGGTTCTTCAACTGGGCCAGCCCAGAAAATTCTTGGGCTGAATGTTGGTTGCTTTGTATTTCTTTCTTCTTTTTTGGTAAATGACTAAATGGTTGCTTTGCATTTCACTGTATATTTATTTATTTATTTAGGACAAAGATATGGATTCTCAACTTGTCACTGGCTTACTTTATTCAGCCGAAGGATTGGCAACATGTTTACGATTCTATTCCCCTTGGATTAGGTTTTTCAACAGCATTTTAGGTGTGATT
The DNA here is from genome assembly GCA_020521535.1 of Rubroshorea leprosula. NCBI lineage: Eukaryota > Viridiplantae > Streptophyta > Magnoliopsida > Malvales > Dipterocarpaceae > Rubroshorea > Rubroshorea leprosula. The sequence goes on along the minus strand of BPVZ01000235.1, from coordinate 51,816 downwards.
AATGACAATTTAACGACAGCCAAAAAATATATATAAA
>BPVZ01000234.1:179612-189800 GCA_020521535.1 Rubroshorea leprosula | reverse complement strand
ATTTTTTAAAAATAAAAATGATACCATTTTTGTTTTTTTCTTGTAATATTTTATTAATCCAACCAATTGACCTGATTGCTGAGTTGAGGACTGACAAATGAGGAGAAGAGAAATGGAGAATTTAATTTTTTTTTTTTTTAAATGAAAAAAGATGATTGCTAGAGAACGCTTCTCTTTGCCCTTTAGCTTTTTAGATGTTCTTTTTGGTTTGTTGAGGAATATTGACAAATAGTGAGAGCAGAATCAGTTAGGTAAAGATTACAAACGATGATGAATGACTAGTCACCCGCGTGGAAGAGGAGGCTGGATGTGTAGACGACTGCTGAGGAATGGTGTTGGACATGCTTTTTTATATGGAATTCATGACAACTTTGAATGTTTTTTTCACCTCAAGTTTCATCGCCATGCTCCCCAATTCAACATGAGCAATCGAATGTGTCTACCTTTTGTGTCTGAAACACCATTCTTTCTGTCCATGTTGCTCGGTTGGAATATGATTCTACAAAATCATAATGAGATGTTTGATGTTAAGGACTGAGTTGATGATCACTGCACCACGAGATTTTCTTTTCCTATTAAAATTAAGAACATATTATCAATTTATCTGCATTGTTGATGAAGATACACATGTGACTTCCTCTTCCTATCTACTAGAACCAAAAAAAGAGCAAGTTGGAGTAAAATCACGAGTCAACAAGATGATTGAAACTATATTTTTTAGTCTGAGAGGAAGCTAGGGGGTCCAATTCCAACAGAGACCCAACTTAGCATTCCTCCCATCCTATTCCAATGATGACCAATCTTTCTTTTGAATTGAAAAGAGAAATGAAAGAAACATTACATAAAAAATTAAACACTAGTGCAAATCCTATTCCCAACCCCATGGCAGCCCACAACAGATTCAAAAGATAGTAACTTTGGAGCCTTTTTTTTCCTGGGGAAGATTTGTAGGACCTGAACCTAGTATTTTACAAACTTTGAGGGAAGTATTTATGCATTTGTTTCATTAAAAAAGGGGTAGATAAAAGTTGGAAAAGATTTGCAAATGCTATGGTGGATCCAACCCATCTGGATCTGTTCCAAACCACAACCATAATTGTCCTCTTATGCATCAGTCCCACATCTCTTGCAGGCCCCCAATTCCACCTTTGTTCTGTAAAAAGATATTCTTTGGTACTGTTTGGCTAATCTTTCCCACATTTTCCCTCTGACTTTCTCTTCTTTTCTCACAAGTTCCTTTACTACTCTTGTGAATGATTAGTGTAATGGTGGTAGACTTGGAGAGACATCACAAAAGATTTTGGTTCTTTCAGTTTTTGTTTCAGCATGAGGAGTACTTTAATGAGTAGCAATTTAATATTTGATTCTCTTTATCCTCCTTGTTCAAAAATAGCTTCCCCACCCTGTAAATCAATAGAAATTAAAGCAGAAAATACTGTGGTTTTAAGTTTTAAAATTTAAAGCGCTATGAAGTATGAAGGTTGCCTACCTACTTTTGGTTTTAATTGGAAAAGGCCAATGCTTTTTAACTGACAAAGGGAAAAAAAAAAATCAAAGTTCCTTTGCTTTGTTCATTTTCAGCATTGGCTCACTAAGTATGTTTAATATGAAAACAACACTAAATGACCATCTATAACTTGTGCTAATGATGACTCTTTTCTTCTTTTTTACATTTTGACCTTGATGAAAATGATTAACCCTTTTCTAGTTTCTCTTCCCTTTTCTTGTGTATATTCAATTCCTAATTCTTGATATATAACTGTTAAAGAATAACTGATCAATTGAATGGCGTATTGACATGTTAATGTGATTGTGAGTAAGAGCTCTTAGGCTCATTAAGTAAGTGAAAAAGACTAGCTGGTCTAGCTTAAAGAAGTTGTATCTAAAGCAAGCCCTCCACACCCCCCCCCCCCCCCAAAAAAAAAAAAGATCTCTAAATAATCTAAGACAACCATTAAGAATAGTTCCTAACAATCATTTAGAGATGAAGTCGCTATCAGAGGTTTATGATTCCTAATGCACATTCAACACATCTTAACGAGGATCTTGCGTAATTATGGTAATTTAAATTGTTCAGTCACATGAAGAGAGAAAAATAGGGACTATCAGTATCTGTAGAGGACCCCATATGATCAACTAACACCATTGAATGATAATCATGCTAATTATTCTACGAGGTCTCTTTCAATTAAAGTGATGAATAAAAAATTTTAAAATGTAAAACATTGCGCCAAGAGAACATACCAGTCAATTTTAATTTTATATCATGACTAGGAACTTCGTCCAAAAAAAAAAAAAAACCTCTAATATCATATTAAGAACTGTTTAGAAAGCACCAAGATGACAGACAAAAAAAAAAAAAAAGTTAGATGAAGAAATGAAAAAAAAAGAGGGGCAAAAGCTTAAGATGAAGGAGTTAGAGAGGTGATTGATGGATGGAAAGTTGAGAAGGCTTTTCGAATTGGATTACAGTTGCAGATTGCTTGTGGTTGCCCTGTTATTCCAACTGGCAAACATGTCCTCTGAAAAGAATCATAGAAGAGGAAAAGAAAACCAGCAAAAGGACAATCCATTTTCAAGACATGGGTCACTCCAACTCAACGTTTTGATTTTTATCCAATAATTATTAAGAAAAATCAGGTAAAAAAAAAAAAAGGGAGAAAATGTTGAGTAAAGCATAGCTAAGAAAGAAAAATGGACTCTGTTTGGTTTTAACTTTTCCTAATATCTAATAGGGGCATAGCCAAACCAAACACATCCATAAATCATATGATGATGTATTGTGGCAGTTGTAAAAGGGGGAGATGCATGGCGGGCATGCCATCATGGCGACTTTTCTCAGCAGGCCTGAAATTAAGGCATCAAATCCAGAAACAAATTCAAGAAAAAGGTTCAGGCCTTCAATAATTATTATTAACCAGGGGTAAAGTGTAAAAGACATTATTTGACATAATTGTGATAGGCTCACAACATTGAGACACCATATCAGCATACTTGTCCGTGCAGACCATGGAGTATCCATGGGTTGTAGGAAAAAGACAGCCTCGTTTTCATTGCAAATTTAGACAGTTTAATAATCACATCTCTTGCTCCTTTTAAGCTTTCTCCAACTTTCATGCATGGTGGTTCAGAAAGAAAGCTTCAAAGTGAAAAAATAGACACAATGATCATGCTGATGTTTTGTTTTACTAGGCACTGATGATTTCTCATGCAAACCCTGAAGTATCTTAAGACTCAGTTTGTCCATACCAGATTAAGTTCACTTCCCCTAGTCAATTAAGGCCATAGATATATGGTGAGAAAGAACTTTTCAAGAAATTATACCATCTTGTGACATTTCCTCAGAATTGAATTTTGATCAACAGGCTTGCTAACTAGGCTGCCTATTGGAATTGCTGGGACTCTAACATTGAAAAATAAAACTATAAAATCAACAATAAATCAGGGTAGTGATGATGATACCCCAACTCTCTGGTATCTCCAATGCAATATCAAAATGCTTTAACACTTTATGAGGGGAAAAAAAAAAAGAAAAAGAAAAAGAAAAATTAAAGATGCAGTATGGTGTTTATGTTTCATTTGTGGTGGGCGTGGAGATCGGCTTTATTTAATTTTAGATAATCAAATTTTAATCGAAATCAAATGCTAGCATGATTGCATAATGGCCCCCAGTTAGTAAAAAAAATAAATAAATTCACTTTTTATAAGTTTTGTGGTGATTATAATAATATCAAATACAGAATTTCCCTAACCATAATAGATTATGGGCAACTTCCTATCTCTTGCTGGTAGACAGCCACCTACTCAATTGGGCCATCTTTCAAAGATTATATTCTCCTACCAGAGAAAAAACAGTATCAAGGGGAAAACATGGAGCAAATCTTAAAATATCTTTAAAACAATATGTTTAATTTGTTTAATGTCGTAATAACAAAAAACGTGAAAACATACTTGAATTAAGAAACAGAATCAAAATTCTAAACAAATGGAACCGATGAATTTTCAAAGGTTCAAGTTTCAATCAGCTGTTGAGGAGAGTACTTTAGAACTATTTATAGGCTCTCAATAGTGTTCAATTAGATATGGCATGGAAAAAGAGAAAATCATCCTATTTAGATCCTTCAAAGTTTGTGATGGTACCTTAGAAATATCCTCTAACAAAATTTTTCTTTCAAAATCATGCCAAAGTATCTCAAATGTGCACTAACTATCTATTGTTCTTGTCTATATATCCATTCTTGGAGATTTTAAATTTGAATTTTTTTTATTTAAATTGAGAAGTGCAATGCAATTACTACACATTAAATCAAAAAACCTAATTATAAGACATCATACTTATGTCATGAAAAATATACGATCCAAGAAGCATCCAGCAAAATATAAGAGAGAAAAAAAATTATATGATCCATTATTGATGTAAACCTGCATGATGCACAGCTAAAATGTTTGTTTATTTAGAGTCTTCTTAGTTTTTGGCCTTTTCACCTCTATGATATGAGAAGTTGAGAAAAATGACGTGAATGCAACAAAAGTCACAGCCATTTACACGCCAGCATTCAAATCTATCGAAAAAAGAACAAAAACATAACTAGATTAGACTTGTTGGCATGGAGTACACATCATAATTGGACAAAATTTATATAAAACACCAAATAAATAATGAAGAGAGTATGTGAGAGCTAAATTCTATAATTGGCACATTTTAAATTTTATCGGAACATGTTCTGTCGTGAAGCTTGACCATATCTCCATCAAAATCTGACAGGATAACGTTCCGATGCGGCCAGTTTACCTACTGATTAATCTAGTATAGCGCTCATCCACTCATAACAATAATATGCATTTCAAAAGTTCCCAAGTCTTGCATATTCTACAAGTCAAGGTGAGTAGGCACCAAACATTATAAGATTATTGGTTGGTACACTCAATACCTTATTTGGTATTGAAGTTCAAATCACGGTAATGCCGTGTTAATATTCCCTTCTCTTATTCTAAATTGTAATGAGAAATGTTATTGAGACAATTATTTTGTCTTATTTTTTTATACAACTTAATGTGTCATTAAATTGATTCTTTTAATTCATGTGCAACCGTAATATATGCATCAACTTATTTAATGATATGTGAAAGTTATATAAAAAAATAAGACAAAAAATTATCACAATAGCACCACCCAATTGTAACCATTCCAAAAAGAAAGAAAAAAAAAAAAAGGGTCAAGGTGAGTTGGAGGAAATTACCTCCTATTTTTCTGGATTACTACCTCGGGCATGTGCTAGACCATATGGACACATGGAGACTGGGCCAGTTTAATTTTGGATAGTCCATGAAGTGGAGAAAGGCCTAAATGATAGAGCCCGTTTTACTTCGGACTTTATTGGGTTCTATGTGGAGTATTAATATGCAAACTAATGTCATAGGGCCAATATCCTTGTCTTTTCTTCCTCGCAATTTCAGCCTGAAAGAAAGAAAGCTGGACCACACGCCCCTGACCCCCGGTGCCTGTTTTGCACAAAAGATGAGCATCATAATAACTACCATGTTTTATTCTTTAAGCAATGTATTACTTAGGATTGGGAGGGGCGGTTGCCTTACTTTAAAAGCATAATTATTCAATAAGATTATATATAAAAGGTCAAGGCATTACTCTATTTCTCAAGTGTATCTCGTAAAATACACTTATGGAGAGCTCAAACCGAAAAAAGAAGTTAAAAAAAAAATGGTTTCATAACAAAATTAGCATCATAGAGAACACGGCATACCTACCATGGAATCCTCATTGCTACTTTAGTTATAACGTGCAAGAGAAAGCAGGCCCTTGCTTTGCTGCCACGTCTGCAAAAGAATATAGGAAACAAATAAAAAAAAAAAAGAACACAGGGGACAAGCCATTCTTGATGACACACAGACACAGAAAGAAAATAAAACAGCCACTTAACCTGTATTGCGTCTCCGCAAGATGAAGTGACATAAAAATTGAGCATTAAAATTATACCAGAAACCAGAATTGTTGGCATAAAGTTATTTGATAACCCTCTCTCCTTGTTTGACTGGATAAGGGTCATTCAGGATTCATTGGCACTGCTAACTCCTTGAAACTTTATTCTTGTAATTGACTGGACTAAACATGGGATGAACCTTACCTTTCTGGAATTTGGCAAAAAAACTACTTTTTTTTTAGATTTGGGTGTTTGTTTCTTGCAAGGCATCATTAAGCAACATTCTCTCTACTTGCACTCAAAATTATGTCTGCCTTCATGGTTTATAAAGCAGAATTGCTCATTGGGAAAACATGTTGATGTTAAGGAGATCATACCAATAAGAGAAAGAAGTCTTACAAGTTTTGGGTAATGGAGACTAAGATAGAAGGAGCAGATGCATATCACCGGGATGCGGAGAAGGTACCACTTCTGAGAGATATGCCCATACCTGATGGGGAGAAGAAAAACCCAATACAGAAAGCGATCAGTCAGACTTTTAAGAGCACAGCATATTTGGCTAATCTTCTGCCTACCGGAACAGTTCTTGCTTTCCAACTTCTAGCACCGATATTCACAAACCAAGGCAACTGTGACTCAGTTAGCCGATTCATGACTACTGGCCTTGTTGCCCTCTGTGGATTATCATGCTTCCTGCTCAGCTTCACAGATAGTTTCAGGGACGAGAGTGGAAATGTTTGTCATGGGTTTGCGACAATCCATGGCTTATGGGTCATCGATGGGTCGGACACTCTTCCGCCTGCACTTGCTGAAAAGTATAGACTGCGTTTTATAGATTTCATGCATGCCTTCATGTCAGTATTGGTATTTGCAGCTGTGGCACTGTTTGATCAGAATGTGGTCGGCTGCTTCTACCCAACGCCATCAGTTGACACTCAGGAGATCCTCACAGCAATGCCAGTTGGGATAGGTGTCATATGCAGCATGTTGTTTGTTGTCTTTCCAACCAAGCGCCATGGAATTGGCTTCCCCTTGTCCACAAACTAACCTTTTCCTTGTTTCCATGGGATGTAAATGTAGTCCAATCTTTCCATAGTTGTAAAGTTCTTCTAATCCAAACACACTCACCATTTTTTAAATTTTGATCTCTTGTGTGAATCCAAATCATGAGACCATTCTTTGATATTGTTCTATTATCTTAGCCAGATGTAACAAGTTCATGTCACCAAACATCCAGTTGCTGAATTCAATAAAATGTGACCTTCGGAAGGGTCATGTATCTAGAAATTAATGATAAAAATAACACTTAATCAATCAGTGCTATATGATTCAGAATTATTGGCAATGGTAGAAACCCAGAGAGAGCATAAGAAAGAACTTATACAAATAAAGTAAGAACATGGTACCAAGCAAAGTCTACAAAATGCAGTCACCATGGAAAGTAGGGAGGACATTATATGTTAGTGATAATGCAATCACAGAAAGCTAGACATGCACATGTTAGTCTTTTTTTTTTTTTGAACGGCAAAAAATGGAATTTATTAAAAGCGGGGTACACAAATTATTCCAAACCCATAAACATCCCTAGACATACATATTTTAGGATTTGCTATATTACACGTGGGTAGCGAAAATTAACATCTGCACACTGTATATGCAATATTCATCTCAACATACAAATAATGTTCATCATGATTACTTTGTGAAACGATATATTGTTCAAGAGAGATTCAAAAATTCACGGTACTCACATTCCCTTACAACGACTTGTCAGATTAATGCAAAGAAACATACAAAAATGGAGTCACACTCATACCCAGGACGCAAAAACATTTGACATCAGTTAATTAGCAACATGTCTAACATCGAACCTTTCCAGCCAGATAGTTTTGGTACTTCTGTTGAAAGACCAGCTTTCACTGGAATCTTTCAACACAAAATAGAAACCAACAAACCGAGACAGCATGTTATCTAAATTTTAAATTCACATCCTAAGAGCCTTCTGAATTTCTAAATTAAGTGCACACCGCAAGTTTTTGAATTAAATGACAAGATTAAATATCTGGAACAATCAGTTAAGACATGGTATACTTCCCCAGCTACCAGTAAACTGCAAAGAGTCTCTTTTGAATCTGACCAGAAATACACAATCGTAGAACATAATAAAAATGAAAATATGCATGTCATTAAGAATTTCAGATGACAAAAAGAGACCATATTATAACAGGTTATGGGGGAGTCTGGGTAAGAGAAAACCCATACCAGGAGCATCTCCTTAATCATATTGCTTGGTCTTGCATTTCAATGCCAGGCTCAGCAATTATTTCAATCCGTCAGGACTCAGCTAGCTTTTTAATCTTCCTCTGATCACAAAATGCGAGTAATACAATCAACGTCCCCTCTTCTGGGGCACATCTGTCGATTACCAGTCATCAACTATTTGAGTAGCTTCTAGGAAGTCTCCTTTCTTATAAAAAAAAAATTGGCCAATAGAGTCATAAGTTCCAACATTGATTGAGATACCCCTCGTCCTCATACTTTGATACAATTGAAAAGCTCGATTTAAGCCACCCTTGGTATAAACGCCTGGACCACCATATTATGAATCCTAACACGAATTACTCCAAGTTAGTTGGTTTGGTGAGATTCCTCCAAGAACTATCTCATCAAGAAAGTCAGCAGTCTCCTCAAACTTTCTGATATGGCAGAAGATCTTCACATACAACCTTGCATCTGGTTTCAAGGCTTGAAGCTTCATCCTTTCAAGCATCTCCATTGCTTCTTGGAGCTTCCCTTCATTGCATGCAAAAATACCAAAATACTCCCTAACTTTCTAAGTTTGGTTTTAAATTTCCACATACTATATATGAAGTTGTAAATTTAAACTCTCGAAGCCCACAGATTGGAAATCTTAAGACCAATTTAACGGTAAAAACCTCAGAGTACTCACATAGCTAGTTACACTTCGTTAAAAATGCCATGTCACCTCTCTACATAAGTAAATTTTTCCATGCAAGCTTGTCATGATAAAGGGAAATTATTTTTATACAATTTTTTTATCCCACTTTTTTATACAATCTGACGTGTCATTTAAATAATTTATTATTTTAATTCATATAAGATCCATGATATTGAATGTATCCACTTATTTAATAATATGTGAAAGTTGTAGAAAAAGGTTCCTATGGTACCATCCCATGACAAATTAAAAAGCTTATTTATTGTCAAAATTACCTTTTTATCCTCCACTTCTCATATTCTCACACCTTAGTATGTTTTTCCTTTGTCAATCTAAAACGGTGGTTTAACCTAAAAGGAACTTCAAATGGAGATTGAACCCAGATCAAACTAGATGAGAGGAGAAATGGGTAAGGGAAAATTAAGGGTTTTTTAGGGTTTTTGCATTTGGATTAAAGGAAGAGGAGGAGAAGAAGAGGTCTCATCTTTCCCCATCCTCTTCCTCCCCTCTGCCCACCTCCTCCTTATCGTCCTTCTCTATCTTCATCTCTCTTTTTTCTTTTTCTTTTTTCTTTTTTCTTTTTTTATCAAAAGAATTAAGTTCTTGGGTTCTTTTCGCTCCTCCCTTTCTCCTCTCTCTTTTTTCATCTCTTTCTTTATATATATATATATACATGGTAACAAGTGAGAGAGAGATTGAGGAAACCTTGTTATATTTTAAAATCCGTCATTGAGAAATAGGAAAGGTTAAGGAATTTGTAACAAATAAATTTAACGATTTAATAGTACCTATAAACTATTGGAAGAGTGATCGAGTAATTTTGTTAGATCTTAAAAAAACCATTCTTGTGGTATATGATTGAATTTGTGAAAAGTTGTAAAAAGGGTTGAATTGTTCAACAAAATTATTGTAAATAGTTACCTTTACATGTGGAAGTTGGAGGAAAGCTTTGGAATCAAAAGCAAACTTTTAAATAGGCAGTTTGAGGATCGAATTAAGTACAAATTGTGACCGAATCACTATAAATCTTTATGCTTTGAGGTTTTTCTTCCCCCAACTTTTAATTTTTTCACTTTGAATTATTTGTTCACAAATTGTTTGTGAGTGTTCATTATTTTGCATTTGAATATTGCATAAAGTTTTTGAAGACTCAATTTATAACCCCTCTTGAGTTGTCATTATTTGGGCTAATTATGTAAAATAATATATTAAAACATATAAAATGCATCTTTTCAAGCTTGAATTTAAAAAGATTTGCTATTATTATTATTATTATTATTATTATTATTA
>BPVZ01000234.1:151349-165014 GCA_020521535.1 Rubroshorea leprosula | reverse complement strand
TGGAAAATTATAACCAGAAAAAGAATAAAAAAAAAAAAGAAACTAAATCCTAATTTCTTGATACAAACAAAACAACACAACGCACACAGCATTCAATAAAAACAAAAAAAAAAAAAAAAAAAAAAAAAAAAAAGAAAAGAAAAGGGGAAATTGAAAGTAGTAAAAATTATGGAATTCGTAATTAGACTGGAGAAACATTCCTATTGTTGTTCTGTTCCTGATTTTCTCTTTTTATTTTTATTTACTTTCATTATCATCATTAATATTAATATTAATAATATTATTATTATTCCATTGTTCTTTGATAATTCCTCTCCGCTTTTCCTTTTCTTGACTTTCAAGATAATAAGTTTGTTTAGAGAGAGAGAAAAGAGAGGGGAAGGAAAGTTGAGAGATTTGGTGTTTGGAACCCTAGATTTCTCTCAAGTTTCGGGCTTTTGGAATTTCCTACATCAATGGAGCCTGGGTCGGAGGGAGAGAATGATCAGACCAAGAGTAATACTAATCACAATACCGCCGGCAAAGGTGTGAACAATTCCGGCGAAGGAAGTGCCAAGCCTAAACGCCAGATGAAGACTCCATTTCAATTGGAAGCACTCGAGAAAGCCTATGCCGGTATGTGTTTCTGGATCGGTAACTTGTTTGTTTTGGAAAATTTTTTTTTTTTTCTGTGATGTTTGTTGATATATATATTTTTTTTTCATGGGTGTGGTTTTTTTATCAGTGGAGACGTATCCGTCGGAGGCGACGAGGGCTGAGCTGTCGGAGAGATTAGGGTTATCGGATCGGCAATTGCAGATGTGGTTTTGCCACAGGAGACTAAAAGACAAGAAGGAGACTTCAGCAAAAAGACCGCGAAAAGGTGCGGTCTTGCCACCAGAGTCGCCGGAGGATGACTTGCGGGGTGGCCCGGATCCAGATTATGGGTCCGGGTCGGGTTCCGGGTCAAGTCCGTATATGGAGTCAAGGAAGTTCGTCGGATCTTCTCGGGCCATGATTGATGATGCTCGGACGGTCAGGAGGTACTATGAGTCCCAGCAGATAATGGAGCTGAGAGCAATTACTTGTGTGGAGGCTCAGTTGGGGGAGCCGTTGAGGGAGGATGGTCCCATTCTTGGCATGGAGTTTGATCCACTGCCCCCTGACGCTTTTGGGGCACCTATAGGTATAATACATTTGCTGGAGTGTTGATTTCTGATTTTTCAAGTAGATATTGTTTATGGGAGTGAATTTGAAACAAACTTCTGAATTTTAGCTGCGAATTATGAGCTTTATATATATAGTTGGATTGATATTGATGATGTTTAGCTCGTGTATGGTGATATCATGATTCTATTTAGCTGTGAAATTGAAATTAGATTTTTAATGTGTTTTATATTCCTCGGATGTTGAAGTTAATTAATGTGCAATGTATTATACTTTAATTACCAAAATTTATTTGATTGCTTGTGTATGATTGTCTTGCTGAAAAATGTATGGTTCTTTTGGTGTTACTTTTATATTCTTGTGCACTTGTCTTTCTGCTAACTTCCTGTTGCATGTGAAGCAGCTGTGCCAGAACCACAGAAGAGAGCTGGATATCCTTTTGAGAGCAAAATATATGAGCGACCCAATGCCAGACCAAGCAAAGTTAGTTCTCAAGTTCCATTTAAGTTTTTGTTGGATGCAAGTACAGTTAGCATTCTTAGCCTGGGATAAGAACTAAGAAGCATGATGCTGTGATGTACGATGTAGTTATGGTCATAGGCTTTGTATACTTGGTCTGCATTGTACCATGCATCTTCCTTCAAAATTTTACAACCATTAGGTATTATGAACTCCCTTCACTATTATAGCTATATTCAGGTTTATTAGTATTGAATCTGTCCTCTTTTAGCTGATGTTTATCTAGCTATCTTTTTAGAACAATGCCTCTTTGGGCTTTAATAATGCTTGTCAAGAAGAAATTGCTTTTCAGATTCAACTGGTAATTTTAGGTGGCATTTTATTCCATTATAATGTTCTTCCATGTACTGATGACGTGTTTATTCTTTTTGTTCTGATTCTGTAATCCTCTTCAGAGGTAGTTATGGTAATTGGAGAGCAAGAGCATTACTGATTTAGTTGTCATTCATATTCATGTTTCCGCTGTTTCCTCTTCTTTCTTGTTTAGTCATGCTACTATTGTTTCTATGCCAGTATGCCCGGGATTGAGAAGCATGGAGATAAGTTAATTGCTAATTGTTAATTGTTACTATGGGTAAAAAGTTGATTGTTTGTTCTATGATTCCTGCTCTCTTGAGGAAAAAGAAAGATTCTTGATTTAAATGAATCTCTATGTAAATTGTATATAGGCTTTTTTTTTTTCTTTTTCCTTTTTGTTTTTTTTTTATTTATTTATTTTAAATGCATATTTGTTGCTTTTTCTTAATGGTTATCAAAATTTATGTCTTACATGGTTCTTTTGGGTTAACTAAGTGGTGTTGTATGAATTTAGTCTCAGGCACCACGGGCCTTCCACGATTATCAGTTCTTTGAAGATCAACCCGTTCTTAGATCTGATACACATGGACAAGGTGCCCAATCTCATTTCCACGATATGCCAGTTGATGCTCCAAGGGTTAGAGCCACATCATCTGTACATGGAGATGAAAAACTGTCCAAGGGTCGTGGTAGCCAAGGTCATGGATCACGAGGGCATAGCTTATCTCAACAAGACAAGGCAGGGCTTTATTCTTCATCTTCTCAAGTGGTGGATGACTTTCCAGAAAGGGAGTCTTTTACAAACAATGGTCAGGCAATTGGCCACCCAGTTTTGGGATCTGAAGATTCATATATAGTTTCCAATGGAAATGGACATGGACATCCTTTGGGTACTGATGCTGATCTAAGAATGGAGAAGAAACACAAGGTACCGTGTTGTGTTGTTAAAATGTTTTTCAATTATTTTTTGCTTTCTCTGAGGGATTTGTAATTGTATATTAGTTTTCCTTTTGTAGAGTGATGAAGGTCGAATTGCAAGGGAAGTCGAAGCTCAGGGGAACCGTGCCCGTAAAGAGCTTGAGAAACTCAATAACCAGAGGCGAAAGGTTTTTATTGTTCCATACAATGTTAACCCTGTTTGGTAAAAACCTTTCTGTTACTCTTATTCTAAGCATGTTCTTTTCAGAGTGAAGAACGAATTCGGAAAGAAATGGAAAGACTTGAGCGTGAGCGACGGAAGGAAGAAGAGAGGTTGATGCGTGAAAAACAAAGAGAAGAAGAGAGATCTCAAAGAGAGCAAAGACGTGAAATTGAAAGAAGGGAAAAGTTTTTGCAGAAAGAATATTTAAAAGTAAGTTCTGGAATGTTTTGAGGCGAGTTATTCAGCAACAAATGTTTTGAATTTCAAGATAATGATAGAAAATATGTATTTTTGTTGTTTATTTAAAGGCTGAGAAAATGAGACAAAAAGAGGAGCTTCGTAGAGAGAAAGAAGCAGAGAAACAAAGAATTGCAATGGAGAAGGCAACTGCACGTAAAATTGCTAAAGAATCATTGGATCTTATTGAAGATGAGCAGCTGGAACTCATGGAATTGGCTGCTGCAAGCAAGGGATTGTCTTCAATAATAAATCTTGACCACAATACTGTGCAAAATCTTGATTCATTCAGAGGTAATTGCCTTTTCCCAACTGTGAAACTTTAATACAGAATTTGGTGGATTGGTAACTGGAGGAGCACTAAAATTCTGACATGTACCATTTTCGAAAACAGGAGCCTCTCTTGTCAACAAATGATACCCCATTAATTGTGCTAATTGGCTTCTCCTTAATTATATCAAAGAGCTGATTAAAAGAAATTATATCAAAGATTTCTGGGTCTATTTGTTTACTTACTCTCCTTAATGGAAGCTTTCTTATAAATGAATATGAATTGTGTGAAGTTACTTAAACAATAGCACTGCATCTGAAAGAGGTTCAAGTAGCATCAAGTTCATCTACAAGTGGTTCAAATATGATGTTGCAGCTTTCTTGTTTCTACTCCATCTGTTCAACTCAGTGTGCTACTTGGCTTATAAATTCACTCACTTTCTTCCCTTTGTAAATGCCCATCATTTTCAGATCAGTGGATTGCTTGTTCTTCCGATGATCTTATCTTGTTATCCATTGTCCTACATATCTACTTATTTTGTCTTCTGTTTACCCTTTGGTGTCTCTGAACTGAATCACATAATTTGTGATCTAGATTCTTTGAGCTCATTTCCCCCCAAGTCTGTGCAATTGAAAAAGCCATTCTCCGTCCAACCATGGAGTGATTCAGAGGAGAATATTGGGAATCTTCTCATGGTATGACCTTATGCTGACTTGTTTATTAGATGATTTGGGTGGGCTAATGTTATCAATTTAGCCTATTTCTCAAGTCCAATAACATGGTTCATTTCAGGTCTGGAGATTTTTGATTACTTTTGCTGATGTTCTTGGACTGTGGCCTTTTACACTTGATGAATTTGTCCAAGCATTTCATGATTTTGTGAGTCTGTGGTTGGATCCTTCTCATCATCACTTACTGCATTAGTTTTCCTTTTTCATGATATTTATGCTATTTTGATGCCAGGATTCAAGGTTGTTGGGTGAGATACATGTTGCTCTTTTGAAATCAATAATAAAAGACATTGAAAATGTTGCAAGGACACCATCAACTGTATCAGGGATAAGCCAATACTGTGCTGGTAATCCTGAAGGAGGACATCCACAGATTGTGGAAGGGGTAACTTCTGGTGGCTCAATGTGTTCATTATGATTTTTGCTGTTCCCTGTACTGAATTTTTTTGTCTCCCAATGTTTATCTGTGTATCAGGCTTATGCCTGGGGCTTTGACATACGCAATTGGCAACAGCACTTGAATCCACTAACATGGCCTGAAATATTCCGGCAGTTAGCAATATCTGCAGGATTTGGTCCAAAGTTGAGGAAAAGAAGTGGCAAATTGACATTCTTGGGTGATAACAATGAGGTTAGTTTCTAGCATTTATCTATTTCTTTGTGATATTAAGAATTGACTTCTATGTTGGTGCAGCATTTAGTATAACAGTGGCTCCACCTATTTTAATAACATAATTCATTTGGCTGAGAAAAAAATGTATATAAAAACAATGGCTGAAATTCATAACTGCAATGCTATTATATTTTCTGTACTGCAGGGTCAGGGTTGTGAAGATGTAATTTCTACTCTACGAAATGGTTCAGCGGCTGAAAATGCATTTACATTGATGCGGGAAAAAGGTTTGTTAGTTCCAAGAAGATCTAGGCACCGGTTGACTCCTGGAACTGTCAAATTTGCAGCTTTCCATGTCCTATCACTTGAGGGAAGCAAAGGATTAACAGTTTTAGAACTTGCTGATAAGATTCAGGTTAGTATGGTTTGTTGTTAAATTAGGTTAAGACGTGTTCTTGTTACAGTTTTGACAAGGTTTTCTGGAATCCTTTTATTGTTAGAAATCTGGACTTCGGGACCTCACAACTAGCAAGACGCCAGAGGCTTCTATTTCAGTTGCCTTGACAAGGGATACTAAACTTTTTGAAAGAATTGCTCCATCGACATATTGTGTACGCCCTGCTTATACAAAGGATCCTGCTGATGCTGAGGCCATACTCGCTGAGGCAAGGAAAAAAATTAGAATCTTTGAAAATGGGTTCTTGGGTGGGGAAGATGCTGATGAAGTTGAAAGAGATGAGGACTCTGAATGTGATATAGATGAGGATCCTGAAGTTGATGATATGGCTACTCCTTCCAATGCAATCAAGAACGTTGGTTATTATAAGGATAAAGTAAATGCTTCCCCAGGAAGTGGAAGAGATCACATCTCAACTGGCAATGCACCAAATTTGCAAGATGAGATTGTCAAGGATTTTTCGTCTTTTCCTTTAGACAGTGCCAAGGATTCAAATGGTTCAAGTTGCACTGGGCAATATGTTGCCAGTGAAGATGCTGTTGCCAGAAGGCTTGATCAACAGAATGTTGAAATCGATGAAAGCAAGTCGGGCGAGTCATGGATTCAAGGTCTTTCAGAAGGCGAGTATTCTCATCTCAGTGTTGAGGAGCGTCTTAATGCCATTGTTGCTTTGATTGGTATTGCAAATGAAGGGAACTCCATACGTTCTGTGCTTGAGGTAAAGCTTTATATTTAGTTTTCTATTTCCTTTTTGAATGCTGGTTTTGTTTCTGATTTGAGAGCAATAATGGTTTTCTCTCTTCATAATTTTATATTCTGGATTTACAGGATCGTCTGGAAGCAGCGAATGCTCTTAAAAAGCAAATGTGGGCTGAGGCACAACTAGATAAAGGTCGCCTGAAAGAAGAGAATAATACTAAACTGGATTTTCCATCTCTTTTGGGAAGCAAAGCTGAAGCACAACTTACAAACTGTACCGTTGAGGGTAACCAAAGCCTATCACCTCTTGCTGATTATAAAATTAACAAGGCATCTCCTAGCATTCCTGAAGATCAAAAGCCAATGGTTTGTTCACAGACTGTTCATAATGACCAGAACAATTATAATTCTGAAAGGATGCCATTACTTCAAGAGCACTCAAAAAGGTCACGGTCACAATGGAAATCTTACATTGCCCACAGAGCAGAAGAGATGTATGTATATAGGTCCTTACCGCTTGGCCAAGATCGTAGACGTAACAGATACTGGCAATTTGTTGCATCCCCTTCTAAAAATGATCCTTGTTCTGGCCGGATATTTGTTGAATTACAAGCTGGCAATTGGAGGTTGATTGACACTGAAGAGGTATGTCCATAAAACTTGTAATGAGAACTCTGAGTGGATAGATTTTGCATCGAATTAGTAAACTTTTACATTGCATTTAGATTTTTATGTTTTGTTCATTGTTATTTATTCCACTCAACCTCTGTGTAGGCCTTTGATGCCCTTTTGACATCACTGGATGCACGTGGGATCAGGGAATCCCATTTGTGTATAATGTTACAAAAGATTGAGACTTCCTTCAAAGACAATGTTCGAAGGAACATGCAATCGGTCAGCATGGTGGAAAAAAGTAGAATTGCCACTGATAATGATTCTTCCGAACTGGAAAGTCCTGGCTGTGCTCCTAATTTTGATAGTCCTAGCAGTGCAGTTTATGGTTTGAATTCCAATACATCAGATATGTCACCGTCTTTCAGAATTGAGCTTGGGAGGAATGAAATAGAGAGGAAATCAGCCTTGACAAGGTATCAAGATTTTCAGAGGTGGATGTGGAAAGAATGCAATAAGTCATCAACATTGTCTGCCATGAAAATTGGGAAGAGGAATTGCATGCAGCTGTTGGCTAATTGTGATGTGTGTCTTGACACCCATCTCTGTGAAGAAATGCACTGCCTTTATTGCCACCGGACATTTAGTACAGTTGAAAGAAAGTTTGATTTTTTAGAACATGAGATTCAGTGCAAAGAGAGCAGGAAGTTAGACACCAAGGACTCACAAAATTTTTATTCTTCTCTTCCCCTGGGAATCAGATTGCTCAAAGCCTTGTGTGCTCTAACTGAGGTCAGATTCAACTAGTGAATTTCCAATATCATTGTTGTATACCTTGACTATATCTACGTTTTCTCTTCGGCAGGCATGTGTTCCATCAGAAGCCCTTGAATCATTTTGGACTGAAGACCATCGAAAGACTTGGGCAATGAGGCTGAATCTGTCTTCATCTGCTGATGAACTCTTGCAGGTCCTTATTTGTTTTATTTTATTTTATTTTTTATGAAAGGCCCTCATTTATTTTAAATATATATCTAATCATAACCATCAAAGCTACTGCATTTGTTAGTTTTCCTTCTATACTTGTTCCCTTTCTGAATTATGATCTACCAAATATTTTCATGTATAAATATTATTGTGCCAAGGCATGCTATTATTCAATGCTTTTAACCATTCAGCTTTGAACGTAAAATGCTTGTGGCTGTGATTCTTAAATTTGGATTTTTCAGTCTCTGTCAAATAAAGTTTTTCACATATTAATTTCATGTTGGTATTGCAGATATTGACTCATTTTGAGAGTGCCGTTAAGCCAGACTATTTATCATCAAACTTTGAGACGACCAAAGAATTGTTGGGTCTGAAAACTCTTACAGGTAGTGGTTATGCTGATCCTCAATCAGTTCCTGTACTTCCTTGGATACCTCAAACCACTGCAGCTGTAGCTTTGAGGCTTTTGGATCTTGATGCATCCATCACATCTGTAAAGCAGGAGAAAGCTGAACCTATTCAAAGCAAGGATTCTAGGAGTAGGACATATATAGTGAGTTTTTCTCTGCTTTTCCCCAACTTTTTCATCCTTAATATTATGTGCTAGGAGTACTGCCTAAAGAGAAATTGCTGCTTCAGAATAGATCTTGTTTTGATGAATCCCTAGAAAGCTGTATAGTTTTGAGGCATATATGTTGTCTAAACATTGTTAGCCTGTTGGGTAGTCTAAAGTGTCTAACCAGGTCCACATCAATTGGCTGCCCACTCATTCATTGGCTGTATATAAAATAGGTCATACGCGTTTTTTTTCCCTCATTTTATGTGAAGCGTAGTTGTGTCAGCTAACCATTTCTTCAAATATTCAGAAGCTTCCTTCAAGATCCTCTCTTGCTGTCAAGAGTAAAGAGCTTGAACTAAAGGAACTGGACCCAGATGTGCCCATGAAAGAAGAAAACTTCACTACCCTGAGTAGCAAACGGAACAGCCATAAGCGAGGAAGAGGGGGTCGTGAACAAGGATCTGGTAGAAAGTTGCAGAGAAGAGTTCCTGCTCGTAAAAATGATAGTCTGAGGCAAAGTGCTAAGAGGAGCAATAATTTAAGTCTCAGACTGAGACAGCAGGGACCTAGAACAAATGGACAGGGTTCTGGACGAGGACGCCGGACAGTTAGAAAGAGAGCAGAAAGGAGAGGCGTTGACAATACACTGTTGAGCCGAATGGTTGACGTAGTTGAACCTAGTACCCATCCAGAGTCTCCAAGAAACTTGAATGAAGAATGGGGTGGTGAAAATATCGGGATGATGCATGTGGCTGGTGCTGATGATAGTAGCAGTGCAGAAGTGGAATCCGATGACAATGTTCAAGATGGAGGAGGTTACGAGCAAGGAAATTGGGAGGAGGTAGGTTTTGGTGGTGGCTCTACCGAGTGGAATGGGGATCCTATGGAAGTCAGTGATGAAGAAGATGATGCTTCTGGAGATAATGGCATTGAACAAATGGGAGATGAAAATTCAGAGGCAGATCTTGATGTGAGTGAAGGATCTGATGGACTAGCCAATAAAATTGAAGATGATGAAAGCTCTGAATCTTCGGACGATTATAGTGACTGATAGGCATGTTCAAGAAATTTCCTTCGCACGAGCTGCATTGTATTTTTAAAGTTGCAGCTTTACAAGTGATTAATTGTTTACAGGGAAATAGAGATGCAATTTCCCCTGTTGTTACCTAGTCTGGGGAAGGGAGGGAGGGAGGTATTCAATGTAACATTAGAGATTTTCATCTATCCGAGCCAAGTGAAATTACATAGTAAATTAGTAAATTCAAACGTTTAATGTAACAAATCATTTTTTCTCATCGTAAGCTGGCCAACAATGAGGGGCGTTCTCAATTTGTATGTGTTTTCTTGAGTTTCTAGAATCAAGGGTAATATTTCTTGTTTCTTCCTGTTATTCTTCATATTAATGATGATGAAGAATGTTGCTTTCTTTATTACGCTCCCATGTTCCATGAAGTGATCTTCATAGGGTGCTAAATTGTTGAAACAGGAATATCCTATTGATATCAATCCGAGTTTAGACTAGCACTTGGTCTCCCAAATGCCCAAAAAAATAATTTGTTATCATTAACAAACATTCTCCACCACATTTGCTAGCTCTTTGTTCATCTGGATACCAAACGTGTTACTTGGATCTCACAAGGCAATATAAATCACTGTTTTTCACAATGGGAGGTATTCACAGGGGTGAAGGGATATCATAGGATGTGATGAAATATGAGCTCCTATCCAGGCTATGGTTGTAGTAGTTTCTTAATCCCTGCCTTCTGCTCTGCAGTAACCTTGTTGGGAATTTGATATTGAATTTAATTCTCAGGTTACCTCTCTTTGATGGATCTTTTGGTACTGGCATACCTTCCCTAGGAACGATCTCCAGTTTGGAAGAAAGTGGCTCCACCAGGACCATCTGGTGGTGGAACGTGGCCTTTGAGCCCTTCTTCACCATACTGATCGATCATAAATTATTGCTCTCTTCTGGGAATCACTTTGAACCTGCGGCATGAAAGTTAGGCCAAATTCCAGCATGACTTTTGACAAGGAACACACGATGGAGTTACCAATTTTCTGATTTTCAAGTAAAGCATTTGTAGCATGAGTTTAAATTCTTAAAAATTGAAAATTTAAGGACACCCAGATGAAAAAAATGTGATTTCGAATATCCCAAAATGTGATTATTATACAAAGAGAAAAATGATCTTACCTCATAGGCTTCAGAGATCTGCTTGAATTTGGCCTCTGCTTCTTTCTTGTTATTGGGATTCTTATCAGGATGCCATTTCATAGCAAGCTTCCTATAAGCCTTCTTTTCTGCTCACTTCTCGTTTTTCACCATCTACTGCTCACTTCTCGTCTTTCACCATCTACAACTCAAGTCGAAGGAATGCCAATCGTTCTTCATATGTTCCATCTCCTTGATTGGTTCTCAATTATCGTGAATGTATAGAAGCCGATCATAACCCCATCACATGTTTCGTTTCAACATAAAAACTAGGCGTGAGAGTTTTAACCATTGGTTAAAGAATCATTGAACGACCCATCACATGTTTTGATGTTATATTATAATAAAAAAAATCTAATAGTTATATAATAAATATTTAATTTTTTTTTTCTTTTACATTTCTACATTATGAAACTCTAATTTTTCTACTTTTAAAGAAACAACAAACTTTAACAACCCTAAATTCCTATTCAAATTTGAAATATCTTCTTTACTCTTATCTTTCACCTCAATTCATGAGGATAATTTTATTTTATTTTATGTTATTTTTTAATTGCGGAATTGTTAATCAGGAAGAGTGGCTAGTGTTAATTAGTGCCTCTGCCGTGTCTGAAGAAAAGATCCCTCGCTCTTCAACACCATGCCAGTTCGGCAAACAAGGCGACTTGTCAAGACCAAGACCAAGAGAAAACTTCTGAGGAAAAAGAGTTCAGAGCACACAAAGAGCTGCCAATGTTGGTGCATTTTTCTCTCCTTTTATTTTTTATTTTTTTTATTTTGTGTTTTTTTTTTTTTGAACACTGAGAAATTTTGAGAGATGAGGAAAATATTACAACTATTTTAATAGAAATTCAAACTTTGACATTACTTAAGGTATTTGACATACATTATTAATTCATTAGAGACTGTTAATATATCTTATTTTAATAAAAATTCAAACTTTAGTATGATATAAAGTATTTGATGCACATTACTAACACATTAGATATTGCTAATACATCTTATATATTTTTTAACAATTTAATTGATTTTGTAAGATATTTTTTATAAACTATAACAAATTTATTTCTTTTAGTTTATAGTGATGATTCAAAATCAGATCACAATGAAGGGAGCACAATGATTATATCTTATGTGCAGAGCACAGGGAGCAGCAAGCCATCTCAAATTAATCAGGATTTCTTTGCCTTTAAGGTAAGTAGAATTCAGAATAGATATAACCAAATCCACTTAACAAGAAGCAGCAGTAATGCTTCATGTGAAGAAGGAAGCTAAGCTTGAGGAATCAAAACCAGAATCTGAGGAATTAAAACTTGAATCAGATAAGGAAACAATCATCAAGAAAGAAAGGGAAACTATCTCACCAAAATCAAAGGCAAAGCACATTGACGCAACGGTCAGATGGCAATGTTCATAAGCTTAATATCAAGCGCAGATAGATAGATACAAATACATTTCTGTATATATATATATGTATCTCTCAGTGCTGTACTAATGAACAACAGAAAAAGGAATACAGATTCAGTATTCTTCACATCCCTTGCTTTTAAGTTTTCAATATGGTATCAGAGCATAGGTTCTACCATCGGAAGCCCGTTGTTAGCCCACTTGACAGGACTCAAAGTTGATACCGGGCCTGCAATTAAGGGGGCGTGTTTGTTAAGTGGGAAAATCCCACATCGAGTGTGGGTTAAATACAAGGAGGGCTACTCCACCTATTGCCAATTGGTTTTAGGTTGGATGCAAGCCTTGTGTTGAGCCCACATGCAGGATTTTCAATATGGTATCAGAGCACAGGTTCTACCATGGGAAGCCCATTGTTAGCCCACCTGACAGGACCCAAAGTTGATACCGGGCTTGCAATTAAGGGGACGTGTTAACCCACGTGACAAGACCCGACATTCATAGCGGGTCTGCATGTGAGGAGGCGTGTTAAGTGGGAAAATCCCAAATCAAGTATAAAAATAATAAGCTTGTGGGTTAAATACAAGGAGAGCTACTTCACCTATTGCCAATTGGTTTTAGGTTGGATGCAAGCCTTGTGTTGAGCCCACATGCAGGATTTTCAATATGGTATCAGAGCCCAGCTTCTACCATGGGAAGCCCGTTGTTAGCCCACCTGACAGGACCTGAAGTTGATACTGGGCCTGCATTTAAGGGGGCGTCTTAACCCACGTGATAACCCTCTACATTTATAGCGGACCTGCACGTGAGGGGGCATGTTAAGTGGGAAAATCCCACATCGAGTGTGGGTTAAATACAAGTGCTTGCACCCACCTACAAAGTGTATCTATATTTCTAGGCATGTTGTGTTTGATGAACATTTTCTTCCATATAATGATTTAACAAAAGTTTCAAGTGTTTTTAGTACAGGTGGTGAACTCTGCAAATACCCAGACCATGATGAATGGATACAAAGTTTCTCTCATCTACAACCCTCAAAACTAGAAGAGCATGTGTCTATGCCTTCTCAGCATCAACACATCACAAACATTGACATTGATGGTCTTGAGGACGAACAAACCAATGTTAATGCTAATGCAACAAATATTTTGAACGAGGTGTCTGTAGAAGAGAAAATCGAGAGAGATAATACTCAATTTGAGATAGTGCATAAGACTCTCACTAACAACACTGCTCAGACTATTGATACCCCAACTCTTAGTTCTCAAGAAGAGGCAGAACCTCACCAAACCAATGAGGTGTTCAACTCGGAACAATCATTTTCCACTTCTCAACCACCTCATGAAGGTGAATTAAGACAAGATGGCATGGCTTCTAGCTCAAGTTGTGCAGGGATCCCACCTCCGCCACACAATGCTACATCAACTTCCACTCATCCTATGATAACAAGATCTCGAGCAGGGAAGCATACTGGTCATATCAAAACTGATTTTTCAAAACATGGTTACACCATGACCATTGATATTTCTTCTTTGTCTAATGCAAATTTAGACGCTAAAGAACCAAAAACTGTGAGACAGGCATTACAACTTCCACAGTGGGTCAAGGCAATGCAAGAAGAGCTTGAGGCACTTCATAAGAATAACACCTGGACACTAGTTCCTCCACCTTCATCCAAGGCAAACATTGTGGGCTCAAAATGGATTTTTAAGACAAAACTCAAGCCAAATGGGACTGTGGACAGATTTAAGGCACGGTTAGTTGCAAAAGGGTTCTC